>OU015497.1:180738344-181029533 GCA_907164885.2 Dolomedes plantarius
GACACTTGTACAATTTTTGAAATATATACATTTATATAATATATTTTTTATACAATAATATATTTTTTATACAGGTCTCCTTGTAGCCTTGTAGTCTTAAAACAGTGGGAATGAAAAATAGGTACAATTTTCTGCGCATTCTGCAGTGGAACGCAGGAGGGCTCACACAAGCAAAGAGAACGAATCTGTTAAAGATCCTTAATGACCAAAAAGTTGATGTTTTTACTGTTATGGAAGCCAACAAGACGAATACTGATATGATAAATTTCCCTTCTCTGGTTATAACGTTTTTGTTCTAGAAAAGGGAAGAAAAATTGCCAGCGGTATCCTGGTCGGTGTCAGGGACACCATCACTTCAAGCTTTCAAGTTGTTAAATCTATGGGTGTTTCTGAGGATAAAATCGAAATAGCCAAGCTAGATTGCTGGCTCAATAATTGCCACTTCAAGATTTTCTGTGTTTATAATCCGCCCAACAACAAACCAGATCTTGATTTAATAGTTACTGGCAAGAAAACTATTCTAATAGGGGACTTTAATGCCCATTCTAAAAAATGGGGTTACAGTGATAGGAACCCGGCAGGAGATGCTGTTGTGGACTTCCTGTGTGCGAATAATCTTGAGCTCGTGTTTGATAAACAAGACCCATCTACTTTTCTCCATTATAATGGCTCGTCCAGTAATCCTGATCTCTTAATGGTCTCTACTGATATTTCGGGGGATATTCATAGAACTCTTCTAAAGGACTGCGATAGCGGTCATCTGGTGGTTCATGCTGAAGTCCTTCTTCCAAGGAGAAGAGTCTTTCGTCCTTGTAGCAAAACCTCCTGGAACTTTCGTAAAGCAAATTGGACAGATTTTACAGCATATTTAGAGAATAACTTAGATGAAAACAATATTAATTTTGCACAACATCCTGACAAAATCATTTCCGATATTAATGATGTAATTATTAAGGCTGCAAAGTTGTACATCCCTCGCGGTAAGCTAAACATTTATCGCTGTTTTTGGAACGACAGGCTCACCGAACTTAAAAAGAACCGAGATGAACTTCGCGACAGAGCACAAGAGACAGGAGACCCACAGACAACAAGAGATTGGAGAAAGAGTGCTGCGATTCTAACAAGAGAAATTAACCAAGCAAATCGATCTGCTTTCGAAGACTTTATATCTAAGTTCAATTACAAAACAGAGTCCTTAAGGACATATAAATTTATGAATAAGGTATGTGCAAAATAGAGCAAAACGATAAAAGAATCAATGGAATAGAACAACAGGATTCTATGTAATGATGACCAGGTTGCTGATGCCTTTGTTAGGCACATCACTTCAAAGAAAAAGAAATCTGCTTTCATGAAGAAAAAAGATATAGTTTTTAAGAGATATAATATTCTGACCAGATCTTTGGATGATTCTGCCTCAGAAATGTGTACTACAAACTTCACTGAGTTCGAAGTTGAATGGCAATTTCCCGAATGAAGAAAGGTAAATCTCCGGGCCCCGATAACATATTTCCAGAATTTATCCTTCATACTGGGACAAAAGCAAGGAAAACAATTTTAAAGATTTTTAATATTATCTGGAATGGAAGGGATACTGCCCCAGCCTTGTGGAAAAAGGCAACCATTATACCTTTGTTGAAGAAGGATAAACCAGCAGCTGATTTCAATAGCTATAGGCCGATTTCATTGACTTGCACTATGGCAAAACTCATGGAAAGACTTGTTATTGGTAGGCTGAGATGGCACCTCGAAACTAAAGGACTCTTGCATCCTGCCCAAGCCGGTTTTAGAAGAAATCGCTCTACTGAAGAACAGGTTACCATCTTCTCTCAAAGCATTAAAGATAACCTAGATAAGGACAAAATCGTTGGTGCCGTCTTTGTTGATTTCAAGGGAGCTTACGACACTGTTTGGAAACTAAAGCTTTTGCATAAATTGGCTATTAAACACATTTCAGGAAACATACTGCGATGGTTTGGTGATTTCCTTACCAAACGTCTTATTAATGTCCGTTATGGGGGAGCGCATTCTAGCTTTAGAGCTTTGCAAACCGGCCTTCCTCAGGGAGCTGTGTCGAGCTGCTTATTGTTTGACGTGTATGTTGACGATCTGATTGGCTCCCTGATGGAGGAGAAGAATATTAATGCCCTCATGTATGCAGATGATCTTGTTCTATGGACATCAAGTACCAAGTATAGGGCTACGGAGAGGCTTCAAATATCATTAAATAGTGGAATGTCTAGACTGTGCTCCTGGTGTTCTGAAAACAATATGATTGTTAACACAGGATAAAACTACTTACCAGACTTTCTCCTTATGTCATCAACGATTACAGTTAAATATCTGTTATGATAATACAACCCTCCCATCTAGTAAGAATAACAAGTACTTAGGAGTAATCTTTGACCGAAAACTTACCTGGAAAATGTTTATCGATGAGATCAAGCAAAAAACTGAGAAGCGCATGCTGTTCCTCAAACGTCTAGCAGGAGTTAAGTGGGGTTGTGCCACCTCTACCCTTAATGCTACATACCGTACCTTTGTAAAACCTGTTATGACTTATTGCTGCCCACCTCTAATTACTGTGTCATAGGAAGGTCTGGATAGACTGCAGAGAGTACAAAATAATGCATTACGGCTTCTTACCGGTGCTGTCAGGACTACTCCTGTTGACGCACCGCTATTACATACAAATGAAATCAGTATGGAATATGAAATAAAGAGATCCGCCCTCAAGCTGTATTATAAATTAAATATTTTACCGCACTGTGAACCGTTGATGCAATCTTTTAATGTTCCTCGAAAGTTGAAGACCCAAGACGGCTTTTTGCAAGTAGTTTTGAGGGTGATAGAGGATCTTTGTGTTCCTTTTTGGATAGAGAAAATTTTGCCACCCTTCAATCCGTTGGACTCTGAAAAGTGTATGTTCCATCTAGATCTCCTTTATCAGGTGGAAAAAACCAATGATTCCACGGCGACACTGTTCAATGTGGGTATGGAGACAATTCATGTGCGCTTTCCTTCAGAGACCTGGCTTCATATCTACACCGATGGATCGAAGCTTGAGATGGATGGTTCCTTGGGAACAGGTATTTTTAGAGAACACTTCTCTCATTACCTTTCGGTTGGAACAGCTAATTCTGCATTTGATGGCTAGGTTGAGGCGATCAAACTTGCACTTGCCCATTTTGGTGCTCGCCCCCCGCTGAATGAACAGGCTGTCATCTTCTCGGACTCCCAGGCAACGATTCTCGGTATTGCAATTTGTCTTCGGACCCTTGGATCTATGACTGTTCTGCAATGCAGACATCTAATGAGGGAGTTGGGCGAAAAATATAAATCTGTTACCTTGCAGTGGATCCCATCCCACTGCGGTATCCCAGGTAATGAAAAAGCGGATGAGTTGGCAAAGAAGGGCTGCAAAATAAACCAGGTAAACTGCCACCCAATATCCTACAAGTCAGCAGTAGCAAAAATACATTATGTAATTATGAAGACGCAGACATCCCTAATTAAAGATCGTACAAGGGACAAGTCATGGACGAACGCTCTTAAATCACTCCTTGACCATCCCAGGCGGAGTGCTGTGGCTGCCTTTCGTCTGGCGACTGGGCATGACTGCCTATATGAACATCTCCACAAAATCAATATTGTGAATGACCCTGCAGGCCCCCTCTGCAGTGTTGGGGCAACAATGAATGCCGACCATCTTCCCACCTGTTCTGCCCTTCGATCTACAAATCTGGTTTCCCGTTATTGGGAGGCGAGAGACCTTTTGTACCGAATAACTAACTAATTTTTGTTTTACGTAGTTCTTGGTGTTTTTCTGTCTTGTGATTTTAATTCTACCTGCTGTTTTTAATATCATTCTTACTTTTATTTTCTGTGTTTGTACTTTGTGTGTCTACGTTGAATCTCTCTTACGACAACAAAGATGTATGTCTCCTATGGCCTGCTGCATTGGAAATAAAAAAAATAAATAAAAAATATTAAAAAATATATTGTTGCAATCTTTTTACATAAAATGAAACATTACACATTTATTGTTAGAGCTTATAAAAATAGACTAATTGCTTTCATGAAGTTGTTAAAATTTAATATAAAACTCTACTTTTAAATAAAAACAAACTTGGTCTCTTTCAAAATAAAATAAGCTATAATTTCTCTCCGATTTCACTAACGCAATAAACTAAATTGCTCTTAAACTAACTAAAATCATTTTCCGATCTTTTGAACTCCAGATTATATGTTCGTGGCACCATTGCCCATGTTTTCTTGCAATGATATCAATAATGACTGGCGTTTCGATTACATGATGACCCTAAATATCAGCTTTATGCAGTTCCTGGCAAGCTGTTGTAACTCAAACACATTCATTACATCTCGCATTCATCTCTGCTGTGATCTGCTGTACTTTAGGCTTTCGTCGTACAAAGTGTGCCAAATACGCTTTACCCTCGGTGACATCTTAGTGTGATGCTCACATATTTTGCGTTTAGAAGTCTTTTCATTTATGCATCGTGTTATAATATTTAATACTGCGCCTCGTGGTATATCGACAATTTCTGTCATCTTAGTGACTTATAGGATCGAAAGCTTATGTTAGAAAATAATGCAGGATGTAATTTTAAAATAAGTGTACTTTTTCATTCGTGCTAATTTTTTCATGTATTTTCTAATTTCAGTTGAATGAATCATGCTGAGTTAATATCTGTTGTATTTTTTTCCAGTACTGTCATCCGTTGGTTTTATAAATTGATACTAATTTCAGACACTTTGTTTCATTTCTTAAGTGGTGAAGTATTTTTGGACTTTTCTTTCCTCTAAGATGTTGATTTCGATATTAGAGATCCACAATGCCTAATTTGAGGCCAAATAAAAGTACTGTTTGCTGAATATTTCAAAACATGTCGAACCTTGAAATTTTTTAAAACTTCCGTAACCATTAGTTTCGTAACATATACTAAAACTATGCATAATACCACACATTTTCGCGTCTATAAGATACACAGAAAAATGCTAGTAATGTTGGGATTAGATATCTTGAACCCTTACTATATACCTGATGTAATCAGAAATGTAGAAATAGAAGACTTTAGCTATTAGATAAAAGGCTAATTCAAAAAGTAGCAAATCTTAAATCACCTGAGACGTTATCTGCTAATTCAATAACACTGCAATTTGACCGAGACGATCTTACTAATTCTTTTCCGAATTTAATGTAAGCCAATTAAGGTTTCTTTATTATTCGTCTGAATGGCACGCGATCTACTCATTATTATTTCTGTATTAAGCATTTTCACACTGAAACATAATTTCATTCCCGTAAAGTTTCATCTGCGATGAGTAAAATAAGATTTCTCTCCCATTAAAATTTTTCATTAGGAAAAAGGTTAGGATCGGAAAAGGTTACGGGTCACATCTTTCTTTAGATACTCTCGTACCTTTTAGTTCACTTTATTTATGTGTTAATTTTGTCAGAGAAGGCATTTTAACAATGTGCTAATAAGTGTGACCCATGCATGATTTATATAATTAGATATATTGACAAGCGGTACCCGTGACAAATTCTATGACATAAAAAAAAAATATCATCCTGCTATGTCTCGCAAAGTACCTCAATTAATCGCCTTGTTTATTTCTCTTTACTGGGAGCGTGGTGGCGGAATACAAAATTCGTTTGTGCTCGAAAAGAAAAAGTTATGTTCAAATAAATTTCAAGCTGAAGTTTATCTAAATTTAAATACAAATATAAATTTTAAAACACCATTAATATAATTTAAAATTTTTTGTCAAGATATTGCACATAATTATGTATTAAAGCAACGCAATTCGATAGGAAATCCAAACAACTATTTCAGTTATATCCGCGTTATTAAAGCGCCTTCCTAGTAAAATTAAATAAAGTTTCACTTCAACGTTTCTCAGTTTTGAAAAATTTAGACCTTACGGGCTTAATTTTGAGAAAATATCTCTGGCATTTTTTAATCAGATCAATTGTCAAATACTGCAAAATTTATGTAAAGAAAATTTACAATTTCCTGTACCTTTAGTTTTTTTTTTTCGAAGATGAATATGAATGATTTTTCACTACGAAGCCGAAATGTTTCTGGCAGATAATCAGTCAAGCTTTATGAATGCGTCAAAAAAGGTATCTAAAGAAGAATAACAAAATGTTGTAGTTTCTCTAGGTCTAGACTCCCTAGTTATATAAAAATTGGACTTATTTTGGATAGTTTGTTTATTCCACCGTGTTCATAATTTTGCAACCTTCCATTCAGTGATCAGAGGCACACCACTAGAGATAAACCATTATGAAAGCATTTCAATCATGAACAATTGACATGAATAGCTGGTAAATATTACTTTTTTCTTTCTTGTGGATTACTTTTTTACAAACTTATGCGTTAAATCGGTTTAACCAATTGCTGCCTTCATTTTTTTTACTTCCAGTAGCAGGCAAAATGCAATAAAACTATTCAACAAAATTTTAACAGTTGTTATATAACCAGGACTCCACTCCCCAATATTGATCACACAGATAACAAGCATGGTTTGGTTTCGTTTGGTTTTGAGCGCTACGGTGAACTTTTGCTACACGAGGGCTAATTAGACCGGGACCTACTGCTTAAAGCTGATTGAGAAAGTCTACAAACGTCCATGCCAAGTGTGAGACATGAACCCACAGACTTTCGTACCGAATACCAGCGCCCAAGACATTCGGCCATACTCCGTCACAAACATGGAGAGGCTGACATAAGTGCAGATGCAGGGCGTCCATGTACGTCACTGGAAATACAAATGGGGCGAAATGATTCTGAATATATCCCCAATATGGACAGATGTTTGGCAAGACAATCGTGGCCAGTGTCAAAACGAACAAAAGAAAAATCCTCGCTTTACAACTGGAGGTATTTGGAAATAAATATTGGGTTCTTCGGAAAGTCATATTTTATTTTTTGGGGGGAGTGGAGGGTTAATGAATGACAATTTTCTTATAGTGGATAAATATTTCATTGAATTATGTTATCTATATTTTGGTCCAGTACCTTTTGTCATCTTTCTGGCAGTAGCATGATTCCACGCTCATAATACTTCTAATCTTTGCTGGCAAAAAAACTGAGCCAAGTTATTTTTGACGTTCTCATTTGAAGTAAAGGTTTTGCCGTCTAAAAAATTGTGTAGACTGGAACAAGTAATAATCCGAAGGTGCCAGATCTGGAGAATTTGGTGGGTGTAGTAGTACATCCCATCAAAGCTGTAAAAGCTTTTGGCGAGCTATCAAATTTGTATGAGATGTCGCATTACCTTGGTGAAACACTATACCTTTTCTACTGATCCATTTTGACCAATTCTGTTTGTGGGAATCATTCAATTTGTCCAGTTGATGACAGTACATTTCAGAATTGATCGTGGTATTGTCCGATAGAAGTTTTAAAAAAAAGTTTCTCTTGAAATCCCACCAAAGAAACAGTATCACCTTCTTTTGAAAATATCGGATTTCGAAGTGCTTTGAGCCATTTCATCTTTTTTACTCCATGATCTCTTGCGTTTAACATTGTTGTAGACAACTCATTTCTCGTCCCCAGAGATGATTCGCTTCACAAATGGATCTATTTCTTGACGTTTGAGAAGAAAATCTCAGACGTCAATGCGACGGAGCAAATTTCTTTCTGTAAGAACATATGGAACCCATATGTCGAGATTTGAAATTAAACCAAGTCGTTTCACGTAATCATGAATGGTCGAATTCGATAAATTTAATCTCTCAGCGATCTCACGAGTTATTCGGTGCTTTTCATCAATCAATGCCTTTATTTTGCTTTCATAAACTTCAACTGGCCTTCCCGAATGTGGTGCAACTTCAACATCAAAATTTCCGGAACGAAATTTTGCAAACCAGTTTGGACACTAACGTTCTGTCAGTATATCTTCTCCATACACATCGAATATTTTTTTTTTGCTTGAACAGAATTTTTACCTTTTCAATAGTAAAAAAGTAAAATATACCGAAAATGCTGTTTTCACCTTAAATATTTGGTAGGACACCAAAAAAAACTATTGTGCAGAATCAAACAAACTTTTTCAGAAACAAGTCTTGCTGCCAGCTGCCTTTATATAAGACCTTATATCAACTGTGAAAATATATAATGACAATGCAACTTAAGCGTGAAATTAAAAAAGTACAATTACTGCGGAAAAATACAATTAAGTCCTCTGTTGGGAAAAAAATAAATTACTTTCTGAACAACACAATGCATATTTTTAAACCCTAGTTTATTAAAATTTTCTGTATATTTTCTATTGGTAAAAACGGTAACGTTTCATAGTTTTACAGTATATGTAATTCTATCGAATTAAATAGTCGTGGCTAATTTTGTATTTGAATTAATGATGCACCATATTATTTATTTATTTTTATTAGTTTATTTAATTTTTTTGGCTAAAATAGCTGCAGCTTAATTATCAGGCATTTTGCAGTGTAAAGAAATCCACTGGAGTACAATAATTATCGACTGCGCCTGTAGCATATAAAATAACGATCGGAATTCAAGGAAATTATTGCCGTTTAGAGAATATGGGTTTCCAATTACCTCAGGAAACTTTTCAAATAAATTTGAATATTTTTCCTTAATAATTCGTCCTATATTTCTATTCCCAGTGAGAGGGAGCGTAGCATCTACAGGTGCAGTTTTCATGCCCCCGGTAATCAATCTCAAAGCTTGGTTTGGGGTTCAAATTCAATAAAAATGAACGTGCAGCAGTGTTCAGGGATTCATAGTGATAAATAATTAGCGTAAGAATAACTGTGTTATGTGTAATATCTAAAGTTGTGGGTGAACGACACCTTTTAAAACCTCATAATCAGTGTTTTCCAACCTTTTCATCTCAAGACCCCGTCAAATATTTTTAAGCATCGTGCCACCTCCTCTTCTTCCCACCCTGCATATTTTCGTTAAAAAGTCTCTCTAAGACAAGAAACGAATTTTACATAATTTAACTTCAACTAAATGTTTTATTTGATAAAATAAAGTGGAGAACATTAATGGTTTTTTAATCTCTTTCTCAAAAGTGCAAAAGTAAGAAAAGAACGGAAACTCAAGAAAAAAGGTGCACCTACCGTTTGGATTCAAATTATTTAACAATAAAAAGATTGAAAAATCTTATATCATAAAATTGTTTTATTCCGTTAGAGAAATTGCAATAGTAATGCCAAAAGTGACAGCATAAACTAATGAAGAGAAACTGGCGTTTAGAATTTATAATCTGTAGAAGGTCAGTAATCGCTATTTTCCTTTACCACATAATAGAGGCGATAGATTTCTAACGAACGAAGTTTGCGCTTTGAATGAGACTTTAAAAATATAAAGCAATACTGCCCTACAGTTTTATGGTGAAAAATTTTGACAACTGTTTTCGTGGAAATTCTCCAAAAAGTTATTCTAATTGAATAAAACAGTGGTGCCCCCCCCCCCCCCCCCATAAAACACTTCGCCCACAGGTTGTTAACTCGTGTCCTAAATGTTTTATTATATTAAATCATTTTTCGACACGGTCAACTATTCTCTCCACATATTCAATAGAGTTAAGGTTGCCATTAAAAGCCATTCCTAGACAGTTTCATCCATCTGTGTGAGTGAGAACGGTGTCTTTAACTTAATTTTAGGTTGTATTTTGTTATGTACGGGAGAAAAACCTGAACGTCTTCAGAATCATATTATTGTTTACACACCGGTTTACCATTATATTCATTTCTTAGTTCAGGATTTTTCCATTTTAGTCAGGTCTTTCGTATTTCATTCCAAAATACCAAATTATTAGAGTAAAGAAAACAAATTAAGACACTTTCTGTGAGAAAGTAAATTTATTTCACTTATTAAGTCATTTATGTAGACGTTAAATAGCAAAAACTGAGTACAGTACCCTGCAGTAAACCAGTTAGTGACAGTTTATAGCCCGAGAAGGCATTTCCATAATGTAAACGGCATAACCTTTGGTTAATAAATGAAGAAATCAATTAAACATTTAAAATTTTTTTTCCCTATTTCTGCTAGTTTTTTAAATAGTCTAACCCACCAAGTTATAATCTGATTTAAAGACAGAATAAACAACAGTGAGAAATACTTCGATCTAAAGCATTTTTAATGGACTAGTTTAGAAGTGCCACTCGTTGATTTGGAGATCCATGGCCCCTAAAACTAGCTTATTCATCAAGAAGGGATAGGTTCCAAAGACCCAATTGAGACTGTTATTTCCCTTTATTTTCCTTGTCTTGAGCAGGATGTAAGTTGGAGATATTGTCTGTAGTTATACAAGCTTGCAGGATCTTTTCTACACTTTAATATTGGAAAATAGTGGGGGAGGGATTCCATTAAAAGGGGAATACACTCTCACAAATTTTTTTATAATTTAAACACTTTCACAATTGCATTGCCTTTAATTTCTCAGAAACTCTGGATGTATCGTATCTCCGCCACAAGAATTTTATTTTTTTTTATATTTAATGCTTGCAATAGCATGATCCAGTTCAGTAAATATAAAATCTCCTTCAAATTCACTATAGGATGGGTGGGAGAGGAAATAAGATTTCTTCTAGTTTCCCTCTTAAGTGTTTTTGATAATTTCCCACTAGAAGTAATTTTCATCCTTTTTCTTTAGGATTTTTTGACGATATGCAAAAAGAAATTTTGTGAATAAAATTATACACATGGTCCCGCACACAATTCCATTACAAGCGTAAGAACGTCATATATATATATATATATATATATATATATATATATATATATATATATGAGATGCCCGGAATGGTCATCTCCTGGAAATGCTGCAAACACCATGGCCAGAAAATAACAAAGTCAGCTTCAGGAACAAAGGGATTTATTTATGAATAGTGCAGCACATCTTACTTGGTTAATACCAGCCTCGTGTTTAAATCGTAGCGCTCGACAGTAGAATTAGGTCAAAGACAGCTTGCCAGAATTGGCGGAGAAAGATATTATGGAAAGGCGAAACATCTCGCCAAGGAGTCGGAAAGGTTACACGATGAGAAAGGAAGTTTCTGAAAGGGCGATTATAGGTTATTAATAATATTATCACACACACACACACACACACACACATATATATATAAATATATATATATATATATATATATATATATATATATATATACAGGGTGATTATAATAAAGTTTAAGTTTCAAAACGCTATAAAAAAAGAACCACTGATGAGAATGCCGTCAAATTTGGACGGCATATTATTGTAGAAGGCGGAAAGCGTAAGGCAGAAGAAACACTTTAGTTTCAAAAGTTATCTACAGATGGCGCTGTAAGCGGCAGAAGATGCAAATTAAAATACCTGTCATGAGCACGATACATTTCAGTGTTATAAAACCGCCAGGTACAAGGCTGTTCCTTATTTCGCGTCTCAGACGTTCGCCATGGGTGTCTCACTGCAGGACCGCGCTCTGCTGGTCAAGCTGTATTACAAGAACGATGATTGTGCAAGAGTAGCTCTGCAAAAGTTCAGGGCACTGAAGGGTATAAAAGAAGGCGTTGGTCCAATGAGTGTCGTGGGTCTGAAGAAAATGATGCAAAAATTCCAAACGACAGGTTCGTTTGATGTGCAATCTGGTAGAGGGAGAAAACGAGTGCATTCGACGGTAGTTGAAGAAATGGCCACAGCATTACAGGAGGGGTCGGCCGGTGGTGTGCAACCATGCAGTGCACGAGGAATTGCCCGAACATTGGACAGGCCTACGAGCACGGTGCTGAAAATTGTACGAAACATCCTGCAATGCTATCCGTACAAAATTGGCTATGTGCAGGAGTTGCTTCCGTCTGACCTGCCAGCAAGGGAGAATTTCTTGGTCGCATGGAAGTGAATAATGAATGGCCGTGGAAAATTTTGTGGACAGATGAAGCCCATGTCCATCTGACAGGGTACGTCAATACCCAGAATTGTCGAATATGGGCAACAGAACATCCACTGGCAACGCACCCCGTACCACTTCATCCTGTAAAGGTCACGGTAAGTGCGGCTTTACGGCATCATTCATCCTACAGCCATATTTTTTTCGAACAGACAGGTGCTTCCGGTCCTGTTATCGCTACTGTCACTGGTCAGCGCTATGCGTCTCTTTTGCGCAACCACGTCATTCCAGCTCTGCAACAGCGTGGATGTGTGGATGAAATCATTTTTATGCAAGATGGCACTCCTCCGCACATTGCACATCCCGTGAAGCAGCTGCTGAGTCGCCATTTCGGAAATTCTCGAATTATCAGTCGTCATTTCCCTACAGTCTGACCGTCCCGATCATCTGATCTTTCAAAACGCCGTGTGACTTCTGGCTGTGGGGTTATCTCAAAGATGTTCTGTTCCGTGCTCCAATTGCAAATTTAGCGGAATTAAAGGCACGCATTTCGCAACACATTGTGAACATCACCCCGGAGACAATGCGGTCCGTTGTGGAACATGCCGTTTGTCACTTTCAACTTGTTACACACAACGGTGGACACCATATTAAACATGTTTTGCGCCAGTCTCGCGACATTTCCGAACTTCTTTGATGAATGGTTCTTATGCGGTATGTCGCCGCAAAAGTCTTGAAACCGATTTGTCCTTTTTGATGTGATATGTACAGTCATGCAAATAAAATTACTCAACAATTCTAATTTGTCAATGCGTTTTAATGTGTAACTTACTCCTTAGCCGTTGTTTTACGAATCATTTCTCATTTCTCGTCGCGATTCAGCCGCTTACAGCGCCATCTGTTGCTAAAATTTAAACAAATTTGATGTCATTCTCATCAGTGGATTTTTTTTTATAGCGTTTTGAAACTTAAACTTTAATTATAATCACCCTGTATATATATATATATATATATATATATATATATATATATATATATATATATATATATATATATATATCTATATATATATATATATATATATACAGAGAGAGAGAGAGAGTGGCTCCAAAAAGTGTTCGTACACTTACGATTTTCAATGAGGTAGGGGTCTATCCGCTAATTAAAATGAATATTTCAGAATGGGTATTTAATAATAAGATCTATAATCTATTCTTAACAAAACTACATGAAATATTTTGAAAACATAGTAAAACTTTATTTTTAAGAAACCAGTAATCAAAAAGTAACAAGAACTTTATCTCACAAAAGTAATCGTACACTGAAATATTTGCGGATAAATTCATAATTAAAATTATCGTATGGCACTTTATTTTATTTTTGAATTCTGGTGGCATTTAAAATATTGTTTGGGTTTAATTTTTGCTTGACTATTCCGTAATATTCAATTTATTATTTAAAAATGGCTCGTACTATTCGTAAAGAAACAACAAACAGCATTCGAAAATTGATTATTTTTCGACATAGTAGTGGTAAATCAGTTCAGAATATTGCTAAATTACTTAATTTATCCCATTCTACTATGCAGTATGTGATAAAACGCTTTAAAGATGAAAATGGGATCGGAAACAAGGTAAGAAAAGGTCGTCCGGCAAAGTTAACAAAATGTGATCAGAGATTTATAATTAGAAAATTTGTGACAAATCCACGTTTGAGTGCTGTCAACGTTTCTGCAGAATTTAATGAAACATTTCTACTTCAATTTCACCTGAAACTGTTCTACGAGTTCTCAGAGCAGCTGGATTAAATGACGTTCTACCCGTAGAAAATTTTTTGTGAGTGAGAAAAACAGAAAGCTTAGGCTTTACTTCGCACTATCAATGATAAATAAGCCCCAAACCTATTGGAATAATGTCTTATTTGCCAATGAACATTTTTGTTCTTGATGGGCGTATAATTGTATGGAGAAGAAAAAAAATGAGGAACTTAATCCCAAGAACTTAGTAGGAACAGTTAAGCATGCCGGTGGAGGTATCCTTGTGTGGGGGTGCATATCAGCATCAGGACTAGGAAATTTGGTATTTATTGATAGCATAATGAATCATTCTGTTTATATAAATATTTTAAGAGACAATTTAAAATTATCAGCCCAAAATTTCGGTATTGGAAAAAACTTTTTTTTTTCAAGATAACTATCCTAAGCACACGGCTTTCAACGTTCGCCTCTGGTGTCTCTATAATTGTCCAAAGTTTTGAAAACACCACCTCAATCGCCATACTTAAACCCAATAGAACATATTTGGAGAAAACTGGAGGTTCGAGTACAAAACACCACATTCACAAGAAAAGCGAACTAAAGACTATTATGATGGAATAATGGATGAACATTGATGCAGAAATTACAAAAGAACTAGTGCAATCTATTCCCAGACGTTTAAACGTTGTTGTGGATTAAAGGATATCCTACTAAATATTATATAACGAAAAATTAGAATATTACGAACATCTAGACAATTTTTACAAGTGTATATATATATATATATATATATATATATATATATATATATATATATATATATATATATATATATATATATATATATTATATATATATATATATATATATATATATATATATATATATGACTTTTGTGAAATAAAGTTTTTGTTACTTTTTGATTATTGGTCTCTTAAAACTAAAGTTTTACTATGTTTTTAAAACATTTCATGTAGTTTTGTTAATAGTAGATTATAGATCTTATTATTAAATACCCATTCTGAAATATTCATTTTAATTAATGGATAGACCCTATTACATTGAAAATTGTTAGTATACGAACACTTTTGGGAGCCACTGTATATGTATATATATATATATATATATATATATATATATATATATATATATATATATATATAAAGAATCTTTTTAGAGAGAGGGGAATATTTAAATTATTTACAGGAAGGCTTAAAAGTAAATCTAATCTCTAACGTTAAATATCACTGTTTTAAGTATTTCGAGACGCACGACAGAATTAAATTAGAAGAAACTATGGGGAAAAACTATTAATAGCATAAATTTGATTGAAAGGAGATAACTCCTCCCTAGTCTTTTCTCCGGTGTAAACGTCACGGACCGTTGCGGATACCTTGCAACAAAGTGTAAGTTATTTAGACCGGGATGAGAATTCGATGATTGCGGATATGTGTTAGGGATTCTCCTCGTTTTGAAAATGGCGAGAGCTGAGATGTGCGCTTTTGGAGTGGTGGTTGTCGTGAAGCTGAACCAATAATGACTAATTAAATTAGACAATGTCGAGCGTTTAATTGTGTGTCTGCCTTCCTTCTGTGCCGTGGACTGTTAAATGAAGAAGACTGCAAATTTAGAAAGTAGTGAACGGGTGTAGAACGACGCTCGTCATATGTATATATATATATATTATATATATATATATATATATATATATATATATATATATATATATATATATATATATATAAATATATATATATAAATATATCGTAAGAGGGGGTAACTTTGTGACACATAGTAATTTTTTCGTGTTTTGGATCTTCAACCGCGCCCGTGATACAGGGAAGACAAAGGACAGCGCTATCCGCTTGCCCGACATACAGAGACACCTAATAGCCTGTGTCCAAAGCTTTTGTCTTCGCTGGCCAGTGTATTGTTCAAACCTGTTGTCAAGCTATTGACTCAAACTTCGGAAACTTTGTGGGCTGAAGACTAATACCTTATACAACCAATTACCACAGGCCAATATATTGGTTAGTTTGTGGAGCAATATAACTTTTGTGTAGTGATATTTCCGAGAGATATAACAACAAAACCTAAATATCGAATGGTGGCGGGATTACTTTGTGATACATTAGGTTGAAGCTGGCTCGAAAATCACAAATTTTTATGTTGAAATATACAATTGGAAAACATAATAGTATGGCATAATTAAAAAAATAGCTGGAGTAAAATAAAAATGGAATGGTGCACTTAAATGAAAACACTAATAGCAACAGATGTAAAGACGTTCCAAATACAAATACAAGTAAAACTATTGTGCAGGTCTCAGTCCCTGACATGTATCATAGTGTTAGAAAAGTTTTCAGGGTCCTGGACGGGTACAGTTCAACTAGTTGTAAAAATTAGAAAAGTTATTTTTATTCACAGTCTGTTGTCGTAGTATGGTTTAGTCGTTTTGAAGATCTCCCGGGTTGTAGTCATTGTTTTTAGAAAAATAAAGTTCTTGGATTTTTATGGTCCATTTCACATTAGTTATCGATTTCAATTTTTTTCTCTTGATCACGTAAACAAAAAATTAAAATTATTCTTTCAGCAATTAGTAGTATAAATTTACCAAATGCTGTCGAAATGTAACTTTCAACATCAATACCAAATGTCTGGTACCTGATGTTGCAAAAATTAGAACAAAAATTCAAATTCCAACAATTGACACTAACAATCAGTTATTGTGAAGCATAATAAGAATCAATACAAACCTAATTTTGAGGTATGTGACCTGTTGTGAGTACATCCTTGTGAGCGTTTACCAAAGGGAAGGTGCTTCCAATATGAAACTCAAGTTGAGCAAACTGCACTAAATGAAAAGGGACAGGCAAGTTTCTCGAACATGAGAGGGAAAGGCAATTGTTCAAAGGGAACATATGAACAGCGCGAAGAAACAGGGAGGAGAGTGAGTGGAAACCCCAGTATAAAAATCAATAATATTTATTTAGTACATAATATTTTTCATATAAAATGTAGTAAGCTTCAAAAAGTTAAAAAAAGATGTGAGTTTCACTTATACTCATGGGGTTTCTTCAAAATTAACTAGGATGGCGATAGGACAGGAATGCCGAAATAGAATTAGGTCAAAGAGAGGTTGCCAGAATTGGCGGAGAAAGTTAGTATGGAAAGGCAATTCATCTTGCCAAGGAGTCGGAAAGGTTACCAGATGAGAAAGAAAGTTCAGAAAGTGCGATTAAAGGTTATTAATAATATTATCACAATATACTTTTGAATATTGTTTTCTTCATGCGAAAAAAAATAAATATGTGTTTCACTTACACTCATGGGGTTTCTTCAAAATTAACTAGGATGGCTATAGGACAGGAATGCTAAAATAGAAAGATTTGTAATATAAATATAGTACTTTACTTTAGTTAAACTTTTTAAAGAGTATAACACTCTCATGGTGATCTTGAAAAATAGCTTATAAGGTGCTTCCATAATTTCTGTGCAGCGTTCGGCGTATACACAGAAAATCATAATTATTATCCTGAAATGAATTTGTTAATTATTATCGCATACACACAAAAACTTGAAGCACTTCTTGGAGATTTGAAATTGAATTACGGATGTATCAGCGCTGGTAATTTTCTTCTTTCAAGATGGCGCATTCAGGAACGCATGCGGGAATCGAAAACGAAAGTCCTGTAGAACAAACACCTCTTCACTTGTTCACAATACAGTCGTAATTTCCGTTGTATTTCTAAAAAGGTCAAGATCCTGTCGACTGCTGAAATGACCCGAATGGTGATCTCTTGAAGAAATCATACATCATGGTCGGAATAATAAAAGTTGGATGCATGAAGAAAATAATTTATTTTACGAGAAAATCGACGTGACACGTTACTCGGAGCGAGCCAGCCCGCGTCTCAATCGTAGCGATCGAAAATATAATTAGGTCAAAGAGAGGGTGCCAGAATTGGCGGAGAAAGTTAGTTTGGAAAGACGAAGCATCTCGCCAAGGAGTCGGAAAGGTTACCAGATGAGAAGTTCAGAAAGGGCGATTAAGGTTAATAATAATGTTATCACACACACTCACAAACAAACAAACACACACATACACACACACACACACACACACACACACACACACACACACACATATATATATATATATATATATATATATATATCTATATATATATATACAGGTGGTTATCAAAATAATGGAAACACCTATCAATATCAGTGGTGTTTAAAAATGGCCTTCGTATTCCTTAAAAAACAAGTCTGGTCACCGGTATTTTTTGTATAATATGGTGTATGTATTATTCTACTGTCAGGTAGCAGTAATGAAGCTAAGGGCATCGTGCTTTGAGGGGAACAGCGTAAAATGTAAAAATTGCAGACCTTGTGAAAAGGGCAAATTGTTTGATCGCGTTTAAATTGGCGTATCTCTTACTGAAACCCCCAGGCTAATCGGTGTTTTTCGAGCTATGGTATCGAAAGTCATGATAGCATATCGAGTGCACGGGAAAACATACTTTGCCAAACTAAATAGTGGATGAAAGGGAAAGCTGAGGGAAGAGACGGACGATGTATTGAAGCAGATTGTGACATGAAAGAAAACACCTGCAACTAAAATGACCGAAGAGCTCAATCTGCATCTCCATGTACCGGTATCAACCACCAGAGGTAGAAGGATACTTCACAAACAAATCATTTACGGAAAAGTAGGGATTCCCAAAACATTCGTAATAGATACCGTCCACAATGGTGTATATATCGTCCACAATGTATATATATGTTTGTATATATATATATATATATATATATATATATATATATATATATATATATATATATATATATATATATATATATATATATATATAGAGAGAGAGAGAGAGAGAGAGAGAGAGAAAGAGAGATATATACCGATCATCTAATTCTTCTAAAATTTTAGTTCATTATTAAAACTAATTGCTTTAAAACCTTGCTGTACAAATCAATACAATATTTTTCCCTTAGAGGGAATTAGTTAGATAAATTTGACTCGAATACTTTAAAAAGAATTTATATTCCATAGTAGATAACAGAAATTCTTTATAAAGAATTTTTTCCCCGCGGTTTTAGAAATGTCGCATGATTTCTTTGGTGAATGATTTTTTCATTCTTTGGGCAAACACAATCAATTTACTTTGGCAAATAAACTAGAACAAGAATAATTTAAGGAATAAATCATCGTATTACATGATGTATTTAATATTTTTACAGAAGTGCCGTTATCTGCAAAATGTAATTTATAAAATGGAGTAAATAAAATGTATAAAAGAATATAAAAGATATATTCAGTATTATTTAAATTACACTGAGTTGTAGGATCACCTCATATGCATCTCTATACGTATGGCACAAGAAGTACCATCACAGATAATCTTTACGATATTATGTTTCAGATCTCGCGCTTCTTCTCTGAGAGATTCAAACCTGTTATCCTCCCATAAATATAATTAATACACAGGAATATTTGTTTAACTTCTATTTTTAATAATTTTTTTTCGTTTTTTTAACGGAATGGTCTACAGATAAATTCAAGTCAATCTAGGTAAGAATTTTTATATAGTAACGGTATAATTTTAATGTTTTACCATTTTTATATGACTTTGTGAGATAGAAATTTTTCTTTCATCTTTCAATGTTCTTTGAAATGAATATAAAAGCGTTTCTCGTTTGTTTGAATTTTTTTACAAATGACAATAATATATGGATTTTTTTCTCTAAATTATTACTTTAATAATTATTTGTAGATTTTTTTTCTAAATTGTTAGCTTAATAATTATTTGTAGATTATTTCTAAATTATTAGCTTAATCATTCGCAATCGTTGTATTTGAATTAGAAAAATAAAATAGCAAGTAAACTAACAAAAGATTGATACTTATGATGATATTTAGCGCATTTGTTGTGATTATGTTTCGGGCACTAAGATAATTTTTTTTAAGGGGGCACACTACCTTTAAAACTTCAAAAAATCGATTTTTGGTTTTTGCTATATTCTGATTTTCGGGACATTTCTGGACAATATGCAAAAAACCGCATAAAAAAAAATTCGCATTATTTCTCGAGTTATGACAGTTTATGCAAAGCTCACTATGTTGCCATGGATATGTATATTCCAACGTGAACTTCAGTTTTCTCAAATATGTAAATTTTTGTATTACATGCACTGTTACTTCCAAACTATGCGTGCTAGATACACAAAATTATTATCAGATTTGTATTTTAAATTTCTTTATATTGTCGCGTAGATGGTAGTCGTATGGATTGAACACACACGTAGAGGGAATACAACGCTGTTTATTAGCACACAACACTTAGCTGATAGAACTCAGAACTGAACTCACAGGTTGAGCTACTTGCTCTTTTATCCATCAACAGAATATTCTGGAACGCCGTTCCAGGAAATTAAAGAATGTTCTAGCAAGTTCTAGAACTAACAGAAATAGAATTAGAATTAAATTAAATTAAAATAATGTAGAGCTTCGAACCGGGGACCTCTTGCTCAGCAGTCCGGTGCATTGACCATTCAGCAACAGAGTCTTTGACGGGAAAGGCTTTTAAGCGGCATTGCTCCCTCCTTAGAAGAACAGCGTCCCGCTGTCCTAGGTTGCCTAACTGCTAGCAACTTTTGATCTGGAACGTGTCTGTGGTCCGGTGTAATCATTCTTTACATTGGTAGGCGGATCCTCTTCACAATGGCCGTCTTCAGATGTTGAAGAATCACCATTCGAATGTTGTGCTTGTAATTAAGGGTCGTAGTAAGGCTTCATTCTAAGAACATGGACGGTTTGTCTATAGTTTCCGGGGTCTTGATGTTGGCTCATAGTCTTGGACTTCGTAGGTTACGTCAGATATCGTCGTAACACCTGGTATGGTCCGAAGTATTTTTTAAGCAGTTTCTCGGACAAGCCTACTTTCCGAACAGGCGTGAAAATCCATACTAAATCTCCAGGTGAATAGGACACCACCTGTGCTTGGAATTATAACGCCGACGGTCCTTTTCTTGCGCCTCTAGGGTTCGTAGTCTGGCTAACTGCCTTGCCTCTTCGGTTTTCACGACAAGATGCTTAGTATAGTCATTCTCCACGTCAGGGCAGAAGGGGAAAAGAGTGTCGAGCGTTGTTCGGCTTCTCGGCCATGGAGTAAATAGAAAGGTGTGAATCCGGTTACATCCTGTTTAGCGTGTTGTAAGCGAAGGTCACAAACGGCAGTATCTCGTCCCGTTTCTCTGTTCTACGTCTACGTACATGGATAACATGTCGCCTAGTGTTTTGTTGAATCGCTCAGTAAGGCCATTGGTCTGGGGATGGTAGGCTGTCGTCATTCGATGACTAATGTACACAACCGGATGATATCTGAAACAAATCTTGATTGAAACACTTGCCCTCGATCGGTGATGATAACTCGGGGCGCTCCATGTTTTAGAAGTATATCTTCGACGAGGAACCTCGCTAATTCCGCAGCTTCAGCAGTTTTCAGGGCTTTTGTAATAGCATAGCGACTCAAATAGTCGGTGCAGACTACGATCCATTTATTTCCAGTGGTCGAATTTGGAAAACGCCCAAGGAGATCTATCCCAATGCGATGAAATGGCGCAACAGCAGGCGGTATAGGCATTAGATGGACCCGGTGGCTTCTGTGGAACGGCTTCCTACGCTGGTATTCCGGTAGTGCATGACTATCGTCGCACATTTAGGTAGAGCCCTGGCCAGTGAAACCGCATCATTTTTCTGTCATCTCAGACCATATATAGACGTCAGCTGCGAAAGATTATGTTCCCAACCAACGGAAGCATAATCCTCAAGGTCGCCGACGGAAGTCCACGTCCGTCCAATAGGGAAATGTGTTCTTCGCTTAAACTCAATGGTCTAATACGTCCCTTTGAGTTTACAGTTATGCCGAACTGCAGTCACAATGTTATACTTGGTTGGGATTTTCCTCGAAGCCTCGAGAGCAGTCGTCGTCTGTGGCCGATCGGAACTAGTGTTTGACGAAATGATGTCAGATCCTGAATCTGCTTGGGACATGGCGAGGTGAACACCCTTCAAGACTGCGTCGTACCTCCGCACTCTATTTCTAAAGTAATTGTCACGAATCCCAAAATTAATGCGATCACAGACGTCATAGTGGAGGGAAATCGACTACTGCTGCTGGACAAAGAAGTTGCGGTTGCCCTCAACGATCCTGACGTTTTACGACGGTACAGCCGAACTCTGGGTCACGAATGCTCAACCAGAAGCTCGTTTCATTCCCAAAGGCATGTGGTGGGCTATGCAGAGACTCTAGACGAGAGGTATCTGAACTGCATCTCCCAGTGCGCATATCTGCTCAGCCGCCAAGTTGAAATCGAGCCCTTCTCCGGTCGACTATTCCCAAATGCTAGCCCAAGATCTCACGGTAGAACGAAAACAGCGACTCTTAGAATTACTTTCTGAGTTTCCTGAAATTTTTGATCAATCAAGAAAAGCCGGAACAAAAGTAAGTGTGAAACATCGTATAATCACTGGCAATCATATACCGATTAGCCAAAGGGCTTACAGAGTATCTCCTGCGGAGCGTCGAATTATTCAAGAGGAAGTAGAAAAGATGCTAGACAGAGATGTTATTCAACCATCGGAGATCCCATGGTCATCCCCAGTTGTCCTCGTGAATAAAAAGGATGGAAGTTGGCGATTTTGTGTCGATTATCGTCGGTTCAACAAAATTACGAAAAAAGATGCCTACCCTCTGCCACGTATTGACGACACATTAGACAGCTTAAAAGGAGCCAAGTTCTTTTCGTCGATCGATCTCTATTCTGGCTACTGGCAGATTGAAGTGGACGAGGCAGATCGCGAAAAGACAGCTTTTATCACACCAGAAGGACTTTACGAGTTCAAGGTCATGCTCTTTGGTCTGTGCAATGCGCCGGCAACCTTTGAAAGAATGATGGATAACTTGCTACGACACCTAAAATGGACCATCTGTCTCTGTTATCTAGACGACATTATCGTGTTTTCTGAGACCTTCGACGACCATCTTAAACGTCTGAATGTCGTACTTAAATGCATCCAAGAAGCTGGGCTTGTCCTAAATCCAAAAAAATGTCTCTTCGGGGCTGAACAAATTAAGATTTTGGGACATCTAGTGTCGGAAGGAGGTGTCCGCCCCGATCCAGATAAAGTAAGGCCGTGAAGTGTTTTCCCACACCCAAAAGTGTGCACGACGTCAGATGTTTCCTAGGGACTCTGTTCTTATTACCGCCGCTTCATCAAGGATTTTGTCATCAAGCTCAACCCTTACAAATGTTGCTGAAAGGTGACTCTAAATTTCGTTGGGGACGTGAGCAGTCGGATGCTTTCGACCGGCTAAAGGAAGCACTGATATTTGACCCTATACTGGGACTTTACGACGAAAACGGCGAAACAGAATTGCGAACGGACGCCAGCTGGCTATGGTATTGGGGCAGTCTTGGTTCAACTACAGCATGGAAAGAAACAGTTATTGCCTATGCTTCGCGGACACTAACCAAAGCAGAGAAAAGTTATTCCACGACTGAAAGGAATGCCTTGCCGCGTATGGGCCTGTTCACAAGTTTTAGACCATACCTCTTCGGCAAACACTTTTCAATCGTAACAGACCACCATTCGCTGTGTTGGCTAACTAATCTAAGGATCCCTCAGGAAGACTTGCGAGGTGGGCCTTGCGACTACAAGAGTATGACATCTCGATTGTTTACAAGAGCGGAAAGAACACAAGGACGCTGATAGTTTGTCCCGAAATCCATTGGAAGAAGACAATATACCATCGGAAGTCATCGCCGCTCTAGATTTTACTAACGTTGCTGACGAAGCAAAGAAAAGATCCAAGACTTGCGGAGTTAATACGGACTCTAGGAAATGGCGAAACAGTGAAAGGAGAATTGAGCTGATTGAAGACGTGCTATGTAAAAAGAGTTTCGATCCAACCGGGCAAGAAATGCTTCCTGTCATTCCAAAGCATGTACGTCAAGACATTCTTCAATGTTTCCATGACGCACCCACGGCCGGACATCTAGGATTCGTCAAAACTGTACGACAGAATAAGGAAGCGGTTTCACTGGCCAGGGCTCTACCGAAATGTGCGACGATATGTCATGCACTGCCGGAATGCCAGCGTAGGAAAGCCGTTCCACAGAAGCCACCGGTTCATCTAATGCCTATACCGCCTGCTGTTGCGCACTGTTACTTCCAAACTATGCGTGCTAGATTACACAAAATTTTTATCAGATTTGTATTTTAAATTTCTTTATATATACTAAAACCAAAAAAATAAAAATAAATTTGTAAAAAAAATTTACACTTGAAAAGTTTTAAAAAATGCTAAGTTTTAACTTTTTTTTAATTTTATGAAAAGTTTTTCAATTTAATCTATATTTTTTGTATATTTTTTAGCTTTTACATTATACTTGAGTATATTATTAATTTAATTTGACCAAAAAATAGTTTCTGTGTGCATATTTCTTAATTTATGATGCGCGAAACATCCAATGATTTTTTTCCCTTTTTAGTAATGTGTACATTTAAAAATAAAATCTAAAAATTATTATGAATTTACAAGTTTTATTTTTTTTATAAAATATAACTGAAGAATTGTAATCTTGATATAAAACAATAAAATTAGATATATATATATATATATATATATATATATATTAATATTATTGAGTTTTAGTAGCTCGAATTTGATCATGTTTACGGTCATTTCAGTGTAGTCAAAGATAGTGTGCCCCCTTAAATTTCTGATGGGAAGTTTAAAGTGAACTGAGTCGAAAAACATAGAAAAAATAAAACAAAAACATGACACAGCAACGAAAGTTGGCTAGTCTATGAACTCACGAAGTCCTAATAACCATCGGAAAATGGGATCTTTCGAAGAGCAGGGCAGAGAAGCAATGAGTCTCATCCCGAAGATCTCAGAGCCCGCACAAAAAATCAGTGATGATTTTAAGGCGATACAGAAGTTTTTGATAAATAGTAGTGGCCGGTCGCCAAGCAAATTTTAGAACCAGCACTACGCTTTGGCCACTTAGGAATGTCTTTGATTATAATCCACTAGGGCTTTTGATAGTTGTTTTCAAAGAACTATTGTAGGTTGGCTTCATTGACTGAATTACGGATAAGGTGTTTGAAAGTACTAAAAAGGGCAGCATTGGAAATCTGCAAAATGTATGCACCTTTCTTGGCCAGGTGATCAGCAGACTCGTTGCCAGAGACTCCGCAGTCGCCAGGGATCCCATGCAAAACGACATCTTTATGGTTGCTGCTTAAGCACCACTGGAGGTTCCTCCACTGAAGGATGTCAGCAGAGTGAGGTGTATTACAGTAATCAATTACTATTTCAGCGGTTTTAGAGTCAAAATATATAAAAGCTTTGGATAAACGGTTCAGATTGCAATGTAGTTGCAAAAGTGCGTCACGTATATTGTAAACGCCTCTCCATCGAATGCAGTTATGCTCTTTCAACGTGAGCGAAAAATGAGAAATGCTTACAGACGATGCCTGCTTCCGCATTGGAACAATTATCTATAATACGAGAGCCTCATGTATAAACATTTAGCTAATCCGGCCCAGGATACAACACGTTGATAGTCTTGTAGGTTGAGGTCATTCCATTCTAAAAGTCTTTTTATAGACATCTTGACAAAGACCAGTGGAAACCCGAAAATAATTCATTCCAATGAGGTTTTGAGGCGGAATGAGTGGTTCTGGTCCATAATTTTAATCAAAAGGGCTCTTAGTTTCTAGAACTCCCTGTACGAAACAACGTTGAGACTTTAAGCACATCTCAGCTTCCAGGGAAATATTTCTCCAAAGCGAAAAACAACCAACTATCCAAATGACTTTCTCCCAAAGGATAAGGGCCATTTGATGCATTACTGTCTTAATCGGGTTGTTTTCTGCTAACAAAAACAGAGTATTGATCGGCGTTGTCTTAATCGCACCTACGATCAATCGAAAGCTTGATTTTGGGACTTTCTCATGAGACTCAATGACATTTTTAGAAGATGCAATCAGTGGTTCACCAACTGTAAAAAAATCAAAAGTAAAATAAATATGGCAGGTTTTAAGTCCTTCTCGAGCAGCCCCACCTGGAGCCGGCAAGACCTTTCATTAAGGATAACATATTTGAAATACGGTTTATAATGCTTTCAACATGTGGTTTCGATGTTAGCTTGCGATCAAAAGTTGTTCCAGTAGAATAGTTGAGGATGTATTGGCTAATAGTCCTGGAAGTATTCTACCTTGCAAAAGGTCGGAAAGTTCTGATTTTTTTACATGTTGTATATATCGGATTTCTAATTTAAAACCCAAGTTTCCGACCTCATCTCCCTGTGCGTGTCCCGTGGGGCGTAAAAAACCTCAAAAACTTTTGAGTTTTTTCAGCTTTGTGCTCATATCTTCGTATTCGTACATTTTAAAGAATAACTTCTTGAAGCAATTGTAGAGGATAAAATTTACTACAACTTTGATGCGTAAAGTTTTATTCCATGGCAATTGGCTCAGGTGATACGATCCGCCAAAGTTGAGCAAAATTTTGAAAAAAGCAATTTTTTGCATCAAAACTTTAGTTCTTCCTTCATATCTTTTTATCAGTATTTTGTGGAGAAAATGTTCTTCATATAATTTATACAAGATGCAATTTGCTAAAATTTGCATGTGAAAAGTTTTTTAATCGTGATGATTAGCAAAGGTGCTGCACTGGTAAATAACAATGAACAGAATTTAGAAACACGCCAAATTTCGAATAAAAAACTGTAGTTCTTTATTCATAGTGTTCTATAAGAAATACCAAGAAACCGAAATAGGGCCAATAAGTCATCAATTCCAAACATTCAACTATAACTTTTAATTTATATTAAATTTAGATACATGGAATAATTCAACCTAGGTATATATAGTATGAATCATAAATGAAATGTAACAGCAGGAAAATTTCATAGATTTCTTCATTTGGTTGTCGGTTTTGACAACTCTAAAGTTTCTTCAAGCTGTTCCGCTCTATCAATCTGTTATAGAAGAGAAATAGAGGCATCTTCTGCATCTCTATCCAGAAAAAATATCTGTAGAGTTCTCACAGGTCCCGCAACAGTGCTTACAGATGGCCGATCACTTCAACCCTTCTTTTCGGCAGCCAGAAGTCTTGTTACATCCTTTTTTGCAGCTTCAGGATATGAATTGGAGAAGAGTTTGAGGAGCTGGATCTCTTGGTTTTCACTGGGTCAAGTCCTTGACAGCTTCTCACCCCTCCCCCCATTCCAGCGGATTTTTGCACACACCTAACCGCGTCTGGATATGGTGGTACGTACGAAATATGCGATGCATGGGAGCATCATTTATAGGTAGCAGTTTAGCTAAAATGCATTTACTGCCAGCTTCTATTCCAATCATCTGGGATAAGTTACAGTTTACTTTTTCACTGCCCATGATTCGAGATCTGATAGATATCACCATGTTAATGGTTGGAAAAGGAGAATGTGGGAAAAACCACTCCTTCAGTTTTTTCACATCTTGCTCATCTCCTGTTATCTGGGATGGTCTTATGTCTACATTTTGTTCATATGTAGCTGAACTTATGTTAGTGTATTTCTCCATTTCTTCGCACCAATTCTGCAGGCTTACCATTCCTAGATTTCATCTACATCCGTTATTCACCTCCGTTCTCTCTCCTTGTTACTCATGTTTGAAGTAATAACGAGTGGAGTAAAAAACATGATGAAAAACTATTAGATAGTATTGATAACCTTGGGAAATTCAACAATGATATGACATTTTTGTCGTTTTTCAAATTTTTTCTCAAATTTGACTGAACGTAGCGCCGAAGCCAATGGTCATAGAATAAAACTTTATGTATCAAAAATGTAGTTAATTGTATCTTCTACAAGTTTTGAATAGGAAGCCTTTCTCAAAAATGTACAAATACGAAGATATGAGCAAAAAGTTGAAAAAAACTCCAAAATTTTTTAGGTTGTTTGCTCTCCACGGGGAGCTCACAGCGGAGAGGTGGTCGAAAACTTGGGTTTTTACTATAGACCAAATATATAAAAAATGATTAAAAAAATTAGAACTTTCCGATCTTTTTCAAGATAATCTCCTTTTCTCTTCCTCTATTTCCTGGATTATACTGAGTGAGGGAAAAATTTGGGGAGACAGTTTTATTTAAGTTAACTTTCATGTTTTGAACATCACATCAGTCTATTAAAGAGATTAGGGCATGGCATAATTTATCTCCAATAACCTGTTTGGTCCTATTCTTCGGGCAATTAATCCAGGTCATCGGTATACAACAAGCACTTCATCCCAGGAATGGATCTTAGTTTAAGTACTAGATAATTAATGTTAATATTAAATATAGAACAGCTGGATACCGCACCCTGTGGTTATCTAGATTTAAGAATTTTGTACTTTGAAAGACAGTTGCCTCACCTAACTGTGCATGTGCGTTGACTGAGGAAACCAGAGAACCATTTAAACAGATTTTCTTTAACATCACACAATTAAAGCTTAAGCAGATTGTTCTCTCTCCACACAACATTATAAGCTTATTTTAAGTCTACAACAGGGACAGGACATTTTGTCTATCCAGTGCGTCTTTTATGGCTTGGCTGAGGAACGCAACCTATTGGCCAGTGGATATGGAATATCTAAGGACGGCCTGCTCTTCCACAAGGAGCCCAGTAGATATAGAATATCTAACGACGGCCTGTTCCTCCACAAGGAGCCTAGTGGATCTGGAATATCTAACGACGGCCTGTTCCTCCAAAAGGAGCCCAGTGGCTTCTAATATCTTATATGCCAGGTAAAACAAATGTTGTTTTCGGAAGCCAGTTTAATCTGTTAGTGAGTATTCTCTCCGTGACATTCCCAGTTTTACTTGTCGAAGAGATTGGTCTGTAATTACGAATGTCACTGGGACCGTTATCTTATTTATGAATTGGGATAATAGTAATTATTCACCTTTGTGAAGGGATAATTCCAGACTTCGAAATAAAGTTTAAAAAAAAATCTTTAGTCAGGTCTTGCAGGCTAAGGTACTCATGTGCTTTAAGAACTTGGAGCGTATGTTGTTCTCCCCAGGAAATTTTCCATGTTTAAGAAAATTCAAATCATGGAATATAATTCATCATTGGAAATAGCCGAAAATTGAGAGTGCCCGAGATCCAGAGGCAGTTTCCTGTATGCCTTTAAACTCTCGTCTTTTCAGTCTAGACTCATTCCTTGCAAAAGCAACTTTATACTGAATACTAGGAAAATGATTACAAAGGCGTTATATATGCCAGCATCTCACGAAATTGATTAAGATAAATATTAAAAATTTTAAATTTAAATTTTCTAATTTTTAATATATGTACTAGAATAATGTACAGCATTTTAACCTCATAGAGCACCCATTCTCAACCTTTTTTTGCCCCGGGCCGCATTCACATAATTTCCGAATTGAAAGGGCCGCAACGTTATAGTGATATGACGAAAAAAAAATCCTTATAGGGAGAAACATTATTGGTTGAACTCCGTTTCATTAAAGATAAGGATGCACACCGCCTGATAAATCAACAAATATTTTCTAAAATTAAAGAACAATAACAGTACTTATTATTTATCATCATACCAGTCAATACTAGCTCCAACATTAACAACAGCTTATTTTCCAATATGATTTTTTTCATCACATTTGTTTACTTCAAAATACATATTCCAAAAAGAAAAATAAATTAAACTCAAAGTTTAACTTTCTTCCAATTGTTTATTTAAAAATTAGTGTGACTTTTGATACTGAAGACATTTTTTCACTATATTAGACAAATCGGGTTTATAATTGCTACATGCAAGACTCAATATTTCATCAAGGTGAGAATCAGTAAGTCGATTCCTGTATACGTTTTTCGCATATTTCATTTTAGAATAGGATGATTCAATGATACGTTGATGCGAATAAGGTGAGCAACAGAAAGGCACAATTTTGTAGAGTTTTATATTTTTCAGGGACTAATTTCCAAAAATCTATGTACTCGTTTTCTTCTCTCTTTTCTTGAAATATAGCTTTCAGATTAGTATCATTCTTTAACTCGATAAATTCATCAAATAACTTTACATAATCATATCTGAATTCAGCTAATTGTGTTTAGTTGCTGTTTCTAGGTGCCAGGGAATTTGTATAATTAACAAACAATTCTTGATTCAATGTGTGTCTGAAACCTTGTCTTAAATTCCTTGGCTAAGGCAATTAAATAATTTTAAAATATCTCATAGTTCCTTTGGGAAATATTCATTCCATCTTGTTTAGCTTTTGTTATAGTTGGAAAGTTAAGCAATACTTGGTTCTTTATTTCTTCCTGATAGATGTTTAATTTTTCTTCAAAAGCAAATACTTTATTCGCCAATTGCGAAATCATTTAATTTTCACCCTGTAACCCACGATTAAGCTCACTAAGTTTTTCTGTGATGTCGCATAGAAAAAAGCTAAAAGACACCACCATCCATCATTGTTAAGTTCGCTGTATATTTTGTTGTTTTGCTCTAAAAACAAAATAATTTCTTGTCTTAAAGGAAAAAATCGCACCAAAACTTTTCCTCGGCTTAGCAATTTCATTGAGGTATGTAAAAGGACATCGCTATAATTACTGTTTAATTCTTCTAAAAGAATTTTAAATTTTTTGTGGTTCAATTCTCGTGCTCGTATATAGTTCACTATATTTATTACGGTCTTCGTTAACCTATTAACAGCCAAAACTATAAGGGGTGAATAGGTTAATGAAGCGTGAAATGGTGGAATGGTGATAGGTTTCAATAGGGCAACAAATCCCTTCTCATAAAGATTTTTTTTATACAAATAATATTGGCTATTCATATGAACATATACAACATTAATTTATGGGGAAAATAACAAAACTGGTCTTAAGTTTTGAAAAATTGAGTGTTGCGTTCGCGCAACGTCAGCGGAATAAGAGTATTGACATTAAGCGAGTTCAACTGAACTTCTGCAGGGTATTCTTCGATTTGAGCACTGGGAATTCTTTTTAGCTTTGTTACGCTTTCGAAAGAAAACTATCACTTTACAGGTAATTAATTTATAATAAAGATTCAACTTATTTTTCGTTTGCGAAATTACTGATTATATCCAGAAAACGGTTTAAATCATGAAAACCTTCTTGTTTTCGCCTTCGAACTGAAAATTGTAATAACCCCTCTCTTTCTTTCGAACACATTTCACCGATTGAAATGGGTACATTTGGATGCGGTTTCCCGAATCGTATCCAAACCAAATTGTTGAAACTTTCTATTTAGCAAGTTTAGGTACAGTCTCACCTTATATAATTTATCTTTTCTATCGATTCGATTGTTATCAACCAAATGCAAATTCTGTTTCATGTTCCTGTACTGAAAACAGGACATCGATTCTCGCAAAATAGGAACAGAAATGTCTATATCAAGAGACCAGTAAATTTCATCCCGAGGTAAAGAATAATATCCCGTCGGCAACAATATTCCAATGAACCATATCCCTGGGGCTTCATATGCTAAATGGGGACGATTCTTTTGTTGGACACATGATTTTGTCTATTCGACGAGAAGGGAAAAACCCCTGAGCCAAAGAGAAGATCAAAAATCTCTGCACTAGTTTTATCCTGTATTATATTTTTTCATAGTTCCGATTTGATCTTTTTCTTCATTTTACGGCTGAGACATATTCAATGGTCCCATATTTATCCATTTCAAATCTTCAGTTTTTGGTTTTTTAAAATTTTTTCGAAAGGCTTGTACTGCTTTTAGGAAGCAAAAACTTCTCTTTTACTCACACTTCAATTTCGACATAAGTATCGGATGGTAAATCATCATTGTCATTATTCAAAATATTATCATTTCCTTCTTCTTTATCACTAGCTTCTGCTGTTTCTGGTAGAATAACAACAATAGCAGTTTCCTTCTCGCCATCATTATCTGAATCTTCATCGAAAATTATTTGAAGAGCTTCTTTAAACGTAAAGTATCTAGTTTTAGGCATTTCTATAAGCACAGAATTGGAAAAAAGTTCTACAGAGTCGAGCGACACATGTGAATAAGGGAACTACCCTTTTCCCGCTGACGTTGCGCCAACGCAACACCTGTTTTCTCTTCTTCCCCCACCCAAACAAAAGCAACCGATTTAGGGAATGTTCTGATAAACTTTGACCTTGGCTAAAAATAGATCACCCCCAAAGCTCACGTTTGTCTCCCTATATTTCTTCTGTGAAAATGACCAGGAGAAAGTTCTCGTTCAAAAATGCTTAACTAACTGTCTATATTTGGAACTCGTTATTAAATTAAAAGAACAGTTGAAGGTAAATATTTTTCTATTCGATTATTAACCCTACTCAAAAACTACTGCTAATATAAAAATCATTTGATAGCTAAATTTTTATACGCATTTGTTTTGACCGTTGCGTCAACGCAACATCAGCTGTTAATGGGTTAAGGCATCTATTTCGCAAATAGAGATACTTGGTGCTAAGTTCTCTTGGTGTATGATACAGTGATAAGACAAGAGCTCTGTTAAACTGTATTTCTTTTTCAATAGGGCAACAAATCCCTTTTCAGATCCGGTCATTGAAGGACATCCATCCGTGCATATAAAACTAATTTTTTTATATAAATATGATTGTTCTCGAGGAATGTACTAATATTATCGAGATAGTCCGTGTCTCTGGTTTGATTTTTCATAGGAAGAAATTTCAAAAAATCCTAGTGAATAATATTTCGTTCAGTACAGAATCTAACGAAAACGGAACATTGCGATGTCGCTGAAATATCGGTGCTAGAATCGAAAGCCAAACTAAAATATTTACAGTTTTTCAAGTCTTCTAAGATGCGATTGAAAACGTGTGTTGCAATATCTTCAATGCGTCTAGCGCAGGTAGAATCAGAAAGCTGCATGTTTTTGATTTGAGTTATTATTTGGATTTTATTTCTAAATTTATCAAATAATACGTTGGAAGCACTGAGAAAGCATTCCTTCACAACTTCTGCGTCAGTAAATGATTTCATATATATTCCAAGTATGTAACAAATTTCATACGACGCTCTTGTCACCGATGAATCTTGTGAAATCGCCACTGATAGAATATTTTGGTCTTGTTGCAATGATTTCTTGACAAAAGTAAACTTTTCAATTCTTATCAAAGAGCCGCAAGGAAAAATGTCATTAAATGCTTTGTGTTTCGTAGTATAATGACGAACAATGTTATATTTTTTTAATACAACATTCTCACGACAGATCAAGCATGTGACCAAATGATTTTTATTTTTAACAACGAAATATTCTTCTTCCCAATTGTCTTGAAAAACTCTCTTTTCATCAGACAATTTTCGGTTGCCGTTTGAAGAAACTCCTGCCATTATGGGTAAAAATTAAGGAAAAATCACAAAAAGAAGGATAAGACGTTTAAAACTAGAACAATCTGTTTAAAATTTGAATATGTTGTTAAATAAAAGGTGCTGAGCAATACTACAATAGTGGCGCAAAATAGTGGTGCTGCAGTCGGAATACGTCATTTGCGAGGAGCATAAAAGTGCATGTCTCAGAGAAAGGCAACAATTGTCGCTGCGAGGCTGAGATTAGACATCTGGCATCTCAGCCCATAACTGTAACAATGACCTCCAGGCATCATTTGACAGTAGAACTGCGAAGGCGAGTTATTGGGAGACTAGAGGCAGGACAAAGTCAGACAGAAATGGCCAGATGGCTAAATGTTAGTCCGTCTGTGGTTCATAGACTTTGGCAACAATTCCTAACCACGGATTTGGCATCCAGGAGGTTCAGCCAAGGACCGCCGTACGCTACGACGAATGCCGATGACCAATATTTGTCATTATGCGCACGAAGGAATAGAACTGCAACTCCACCTGAACTGCGTCGGAATAGATCCTCCATCGCTGCAAACTCCGGAAGGTTGGTATCAACGTCAAGTTGATACCAACGTGAGTGCGTAGAAGGCTTCACGAAGGTGGTCTTTTTGCGAGGTGACTAGCCATTTGCGTCCCACATGCGTCACGTCACAGGCGGGAACGTTTGCAGTGGGCCCGTCAACATGTCCACTGGACGTGTGATCAATGAAGGGCTGTTCTCTGTACAGATGAGTCCAGGTTTAGTCTCCAAAGCGATAGTAGGTGCATTTTGATTTGGAGAGAACCTGGAACTCGTTTTCATCCATCACACATCCGGGAAAGAAATGCATACGGATCAGACAGTGTCTATGTTTGGGGTGGACTCTTTGGGTGGTCCCAAAATCTCTTTGGGTGGACGCACAGACCTCCCCGTGGAAATGTGATTGCTCACACCTATAGAGATGGCATCCTTGAAGCTTATGTGAGCCCTTATGTTGGGGCAATAGGTGATGCTTTCGAGCTACAGGACGATAACTTGAGACAGCACAGGGCTCGCATCGTGGATGCTTGAGCAGGAAACAATTCAGGGCATGGAGTGGCCACCTCGATCAACAGACCTGAATCTTATCCAGCATGTTTGGGACGCTTTAGGATGACGTATAGCTGCTCTCAATCCTCCTCCTAGCACCCTAGCCACGCTTTGTAGTGCTTTTCAAGAGCATTAGCTCTCATTTCCTACCTAACTCATAGACCGCATAATTGACAGCATCACACATAGCTGTATGTGCTGTATTGCTTCTTGGGGGATTATAAGCCATATTAAAGTTACTTTTCCTATACCAAACTGACACATCCGTTTTGTTCATTTGATAGTTTCTATAACACGATAATTGTCTGACGATTTTTAATGATATTTTATACCTACCTATGCGTTGTATAATGTGTATAAGTTTCATGAAATTTTACGCTTAACTTTTTGAGTAATCGCTATTTTTTTTACTTTTCCTTAATTTTTGATAACCAGTGTAGTTGGTTAACTATAATGTATTATTTGGATGGCAGCCTTTCTGGCTAAGACAGTTTGACTAAGACTTTTGTAATTCTGGGAAAATTTTTATGCCTACGACAGAATTGGTTTTTCAAAATTACATTTGTGTTTTTATAGATCCAGTGAGAGAATACCTGTTTTGCTATATCAGCTTCATAAGGGTTTTTGTGATTTTTTTCAGCAATGGAAGGGTTTGCTGCAAAAAGTAAGAAACTCCAATTTTTCAAGTTTTCGGAAAACCATAAAAAAATTTGAAAAATCCAAAATTCTAAGTTGTATGAAAATGATATTTTCTATAAATTTGCATAATAGTTCTTACATATTAGAACTATATTTTCACTCAAAAATATATCTTCTAGATTACGCGGCACATATGGGATTGTTGGAGCTACCTCTTTCATGCCGCCAAATGGATTTTCTATCTACTTCTAGAAAAAAGATTTCGCGAAAAATACAATCTACTATCATAACATTTTATTTAAATAAAACTGAAATTGAAATTCAGCATATATTTTGGCTTTACAAACAGAAAATTACATTTTTCAATCGTCACATTCTCCCTGTGTAACGTCTGGCTCACCTGGCCCATCATCTGATTGCAGTCCATTGTTAAACCACATATTATTTTGTACGACGTATTTGCAGGCTAGTTGCATTACATCTTTATATTTTTCAGTCGTACAATAAACATTATTGTGTTTATTAGAATCAATAATTTCACTATTGCTAAGTGTTGTCTAACCTTCCTGTCGACCTTCCAAACCACGTGAGTCGTTTGAGGGAAAAAAGGCGGTGACTAACGAGTGAGGTAGATCCATCTCTGGAGTAACACGAGAACTAACGATTGAAACTAATTTCTTTTAATAAACGAAAGAGATTTTTTTACCACTACATACAAGTTACTATGTTTGAAGTTACATAGTACATGCAACTTCAAACCCCCACCAGGATGGATCTACCTCTTTTTTGCAGCGAATCCTTCAAATTTTATTGAATAATAAAATTATTGCAATTGAAACTGTTTAAAGTAAGCTACCTTAAAATTTATAAACAGACTTATCACATATTATACTGAAAAATAATCATAAATTGAAAAATATTTAACATCTTATCTTTACTATCGTATTACAATGAACACAAATCACTGTTAAACGAAGAATTTTAATTTACTAGTCTTCATTTTTTTTGCAATTACGATTAAGAAAAATATATTAAAAGTCATCAGTTCAATTTCTAGGACTTGGCATCTAATTATATTTTAAAAACTACAATGGTAATTTCTATTTAAGAATGATTATATTTATCTAATTATTCTGTTCCCTTACCAAGGTAAAACCCCAATAGCGGAAAAAAGATGAGAAATTCAAAACAAAGGTAGCTTCTTGAAAGATAAATGCATTTCTTCCCTTACTACTGATATAAGAATAATTGAAAAACGGCAGTACTCTTATTAGCTTTATTTTTATTGAACATAATTTATCAATAAGACACGAAACAAAAGCATCTGGATTTAAATGTATGCAATTACAGAGTGACAAATATAAAAGTAATCGTAACCGTTAAATTACTTCCTTTCGATACATTGTTTTGCTTATTTTGAAAGAAAACTTCATTAAATTTGCCGATACTTCGTTCTCTTTTGGATTTATCCATATGACAACTTTGAATATTGATCAAGCAGGAAATGTTAGCTTGTTTAAAAGTCCTTTTAAAACCGGAGTGCTGTGTTAATTAGCTCATAATTCCTTAATATACTTAACCTGTAAGTATCCGTCTTTATCAGTGATGAATATTAATACTTTAAGGATCAAAATTATCCAGTGTGTTTCTTTTGATTCGGCAGAGATTTTAAATACGTTAATAGTATATAACAGTACATTAAATACATTGGTTTCCTTTTTTTGAGATCGTAAGGTAGAAAAATTTTCATTATCATAGAATTATTTCATTGTTCCTCTAAGTCGTTAAAAATGTCTATTTTATTGTAATATAAGGGACTTGACGTAACGTGGTAAAAAAAAGTTATCTGAAACTAAGAAACTGAAAAATATATATATTTTCCCAATTTAGCATCTCGTCTTCAACGATGTGCCATCGGAAAAAATTTCATGAAGTGCTCGGCAACGGAAATGGTTACAGTTTATAAGTTCATTTTGAGTGCAAAGGGGTGGACATCTGTACATAACCAGTGTTCTCAGGGCTGTCATGTCAAGCTGCTATTTGAATCATGTCTCACCGTTAGGCCAATCACATACAGTAGTGGTTCGGGAAAGCTTTTCCATTTTTAAACGATTTCTGCTAAATGTCTTTCATGTCATTTCATATTTTTTTTTATCTTTACGCTTTAATAAAAGAGGAGCAGTATTCTCTATTCAAAGACGTGTAACTTCAGTTCTCTTTTCCTTTACTTAATCAGCTGGGTATAAGGAACGGCTCATTATCATAAAATTCGCGGCCCATCTCATACAAGCATGTTAAACAAGACAAATTTATTTTATAATGGGGAATACAGTTAGGTTTTCTAATCTAAGGAATTAATGCCCTAGAATATAGAATCTCCTGTTAAATTTCTATTACCCCATCCAATTTTAAACTCTTAATACTGTAGACCAATTTATCTCACAAAATCCTGATAAACAGACCATACGGCAAGTGTTGTTGTTGTTGTTGCGCATACCGCCTGTATTCCAGACCAAGTCCATATATTTTAGCGTGCTGAGAGGTGCGTCTCCAATTTAAAATGGCACGACAAGGGTCGTAGTCCGACTTAGCCAGGTGTCGCCTCCATTTTGACCAAATATCCCCAGATGTGACATCTGGAAGATCGTACCTTCTCCCACCCTCTCTGACCTCATTGGACATTCCGGTCTACGGATTTAACGTGCCCATATCCAGCCTAGATACGAAGGTATTTAATGACGCTTGTCCGCATTAGATCAGAGCACCCTGAGTACTGAAAATCGAGGCGCTTCCACTAGTCTACCGTAGGCCCACGGCAACTGAAATCTTTGCAAAGTCAAAACTATAGTATGAACAGTAGTAAAAACGTAGGATAAAATACCCCGCCACACACACATTTGCAGAAAGGCAATACTGTGCGCCTACAGCTTTAAAGCAATACATAAAATTCAAAGAGCAGAACTATAAAAAGTTAATAAAGCACTGCCATGTAGATTGCAGTACTCTGCTTTTAGTAAGTAATTTCAGTATAAATGTAGTCTACAAAGCCACACTATTTTTATTCCTAAAGAAACGTTTAAAGACAACTGAGCTAAGAAATATAGAAAAAAGAGAATAAAAACAATGATCAATAAAAGAAGTCGGCTACAGCAATAGTCTATTGACTCAGTTAGTCCCTTGCTTCCCAATAACGATCGGAAAGGGAAATCTTTCGAAGAGAAGGACGACGATGCAGGTGAGTCTCAACCATCCTTTCCCGAAAATCGCAGAGCCTGCAGAAAGGATCAGCGACGATTTGGGACAAAAAATAATGCCGAAAGCAGTAGAATTTGCAGTCAAGGACGTAGCCCGGAGTGCACCACGAGGAGATGGATCTACTATGCACTCCCATAAAGCCACAATATCTATGTATCCTTTCCTCTTATCAAAAAAAATGTGAACTCTCGTTAAAAAAATCTGTCATTCAGATTTTCAATGTTTTTAGTTGAAGTAATAATCAACCATCAGCGTGACTGATTATTATCTAAACCAATGGGGACCACCAAGGGACACAGACAATAGTTTGGAAACACTAGATATGACCAACCTAGAATACAGAATATGTAAATTTAAAAGTTTAATGGGGCAAATCGATACCTGTGATGTAAATTCTGCTGTCACCTGTGAATCGATTAAAATATAAAAATAAAAATAAATATTTACATTTACTCTGTCCAAAAGAAAAATAATCTTTTGCAATAATTTATTATTACAGCCTTAACATTCCGCCATGACTCGAAACAAGTGTTGAATATGTCTATGTACACAAATACAACGTAAACAAACACAAAAAATAATCATTATTATCAAATAACTTTTATTCAATAAACAAACAAATATTCAGTACACGACACCCTCATTAATTTTCCGATAGTTCCTTCCGTGGACTTGCCTATATCACAACATAAAGCATTGATTATTAGGTAAATGCTACTTTGTTATGAAGTTCATTTATAATACGTAGTTTATTTAACCCAGCGAATGTTGCAAAATTATTTTTTACAAGTACATTGCTAATTAAAACGGGTGTGTTGTCCATTTTTTATCCTTTTACTGTGATCTATGATGGTTTCAAGAACCGGACAATACTATAGGATAAAAAATAGTGCATTTAACACAATCTAGTACAACGAACAATATTATTACAACATATCCGTTGTCTTTAAATGGTCCCTCTAAATTTTCTATATAACCAAATTATATTAAGTAATATTGATGTTCTTCTGTTTTGTTAATCTTTCAGCTTGTAATCACCTAATCAATAAAAACCAATAATATATTTTCTCAGTTATGAGGTTAGTTAAGGCTAAGAATCCTGTATGTCACTTATTGTACAAACATATTCACGTAAGTACAGCCTTTACTATTACCTATCGATTTATCGTTTTATGTGAAGAAACTTTTAGAAATGTATTAAAACATATCATGCTTGTTATTTTAATTGGTTTTATCCAGTTAGATTGCGAAAATGTTTTTTTAGCTATAAGTACTGAAAAACACAATTATTTTCAAACGTATTGCTTAGCAATATAATCCTCTTTACAATACAGGAAATAATTTTAAAGGCATTTTAATGAAATTTTCTGAAACTGAACGCTTTCGAAGTATTCATTTTACTACAACTCTCTTCCATACATTTTTTTTGTTCCAGTCAAGGGCTTCTAGGATATCCAAAGGCAATATCGGTGTCGAAATTGGCAAAATCTAAATATACTATAAAAAAATAGGAAACTTTCTTTTATTGAGTAGTACAATACATAAGTGGTTATGGTTTTTTTAAAGGAAACAGATTACAATTCTATAGCAATTTTTTCTGTATGAATTATAACTTACTACAAAAAATTAGATGATTTAATAGCAAGAATCTCCGTCGAATGCTTTAGGGCAAGGGTGTCCAACCGTTTAGCTTCTTTGTCTCATATTGAAAGAAGACTATTTGTTTTGGGCCACACAAAGCTACACCTAACATTAAAAATAGTTAAATAGTAAAAAAGTATAATATATAGTTAATATATTTATGTCATTATAAATTTTATTTATAATTGTAAAGAAAACTGTAGGAGTGAAATTGATGTGATATTTGACATGGAATACGAGAGACGAATGCATCAATAACTGGATCAATTGAAGTGGTTGCAATTCTCAGGGAACTCTCAAGATTTTCATCCGATATTTTGGTTCTAATTTGACTCTTAGTGTGCTTCACTCGCGAAAATAGTCGTTCACAGATGTACATGCTTCCATACAATGATAACATGAATAACTCATGGCTATGAGGGATATTTATCTCTGGGCAGATATGATTTACAAAGGTCCAATAAAGAGGTTTGATTGAATTTCTCATTAAGTTGGATATCAGAATGCAACTCTATGCATTCCATTTGAAAGTTTGCTGGCAGCATATCTATATCGACTGTAAATGGAGAAGCAATGATGCAAAACAGCTGTTTATTTTTCAACAAAGTGGGATGTGTAATGACAGCCTGCCATCATCGGCGAGGAGGGAAATATTTTTTTCGTTATCAGCTCTCTTTCTGGGCCGCGTGTTGGATACCCCTGCTTTAGGGATTCAACCATCATCTCCTAAAATCAAAACCGATGAATTCACTTGTAATCTATCCTATATTAATTCAAGAAAAGGTCTGCTAATTTATGCATTGAAGACTCTAATACACCGACCGCTTTATCTGGAGGTAAGCGCTGAAATCTCCCATCGCATCGAGTGGGCTCCGGTTTTGATCCCGATCAAGGCATACGTGTACCTGTGCTGTCATTTATTGGGGAACAGTGTTGGTTCACCTGTAGATTTCTACCATTATAGTGTTGTCAAAAAAAAGTTTGATAAATATACAGTCAAATATTCTCAGTAAAAGAGTCTACGTCATCGAAAATGAAAACGTCTTATATTATTTGTACTCAATAAAGTTTAGCCGATGAGCATCTTTCCATTTCTGGAACACAGAGAAAATCAAATGAAGCATTAGCATTACGTTACTCTTCGGACGTATGTTCTATCTACTTTAAACCTTCTCCAGTCCTACACATATGTAAGCAAATTTGGGAGTCACTGCTACAAAAGTAAGCATGGCTTTTAGATAAATGGATCCAGTTGCATAATAATTGCGTATTACTTCATTATATTTTTTCCTCTGTATTGAATCCAAATATGATTAATAGGAACTAATTTGCTTCTGATGAAGACGGTATGAATGTCATATATGTTAAATAGACAAGCGGATTTCGAAAATCAAACAAAGCAAATAATTTACTCTGAGTATTCATATAACTAACCTTTGTTTTAGGGGAAGTAAGTTGCTCAATGTTTATTTTGAATCCCTAGAAATCATAAAAACATTCGAGGCATAAAAATATATTTAAACGTGTTTATACACTTTGGGTTCGAGTTTAGCGAATCCGATATGCGGGAAACTTATTGAAAATGTCAGGAATACCTACTAGATATCAGAATACTACACTAAAAAAATCTATTGTGATAATTAGTTGTATATAGCGACCGCTTACTGGAACCGGAACTCGAACCCGAGACAGCGGAATTCTAGTCCAATATTTTATCTGCTGAATTATTTTATGATCGATCGATTTATTTATTATTTTAATTTTATTTAAGTATTTAATTATTATCCATGATTAATGCTCCATAATATGTTTCACAACGATTGAGCAGTAATTTTTTTTTGTTTTTTTTTTGTTCCTAATACCCCTTGGCCGGAAGCTCCAGACCAGCCTTCAGGCTGAATAGTGCGGCTCCAGTTTATAACAGCACCACAAGGATCAGCGTCCGACTTGGCGAGGTGCGACCAGAATTTTCACCGAGCATCCCCAGGGGGGACATCTGGGGGGGGGCCGTATCTTCCCCACCCACTGACCTCATAAAAGAACTTTCAGGCCTACGGATTTAACATGTTCATATCCGGCCTAGACACGAAAGATTTAATGGCGTTAGTCGCGATTCGATCAGAGCACTCTCAGTACCTAAAGCAAACGTGCTACCGTTAGGCTACCTCGGGTCCACGTTTGAGCTTAAATATTCTTTTACCAATGCGGGGCTCATGTCATAAAGCTATTAGTCTTGAACACCTCTGGACTGCTGGCCATTCAGTTAAGGAGGCAACATAGTTGGCCAGCAATATACCCCATAAAGCGGCCCCGTAATCTAAAATCGAGTCAAGTGACGAGATTGAGCTTAAATATAATGAACGTCTCTTATGACTAGGATTCAAAGCTGTCTCTAAATCTGAAAGCCGGTATCCTACCTACAAAATAGCTCTGTGTATGAGTGAAAGCATTATTTTTCAACGACTTTACTAACATGGCAACTTTAGTCCATTTATTTATTGTGACAATTCCCCTATCTCATGATTTGTATCTCAATTATCACTTCTCTTTTCATTTTTCCCATTTATTTTAGTTATCTTTCAAATAAATATTTTTAGTAAAAGTAAAAAGCACGTACCGAAAAAATCATACAGAGACGAAGCACAAAAGTTTAATATTTCACAACAATTCTCATGAGAGTTTTATTCTTTCTCCATCTATCCTCTACTATTCTAAGGGATAGCGGCGAAAAATGAAGTGTTTCACTACAAGTGCAAAATATTCAACCTACGTTTTAACGACATCATTGCGTGCTGAAAATTTAAATGACGAACCTCGCTTTAATTACGAATTTTTCTCATACCTCGATGCAATGAATGTTGGAAACTTGGAAATTAAAAGTTAAAAATAATGAAGTTTCAAGCTGAGCTTGCGGCCAGATTAGTTTATTAAAGGATGTATTCCGGGGAATGATAGGTTTAAATTGCAAAAATGGAGGAATATAAATTAGCCATTTTTTTTTGCGTTTCTTTCGAGCTTAGATTTGAGAATGACAAAAATGCATTTTACAAATTTTTGAGAGATTTTTTTTCTAATGTTGGAGGAACTTTGTTTTTATTTCATTTTCAAAATCCAGGGGGTGAGTAATAATAAAACATATTTAGAAATGTTTAGAAAAAAAATTATATAGTCCATTACAGACCTTTATATTAGTACCTATAACATGAAATAGTACTAATATAAAGGTACTAATATAAAGGTGTAATAGTATAACGATGAAAATATTTTACGACGTATATGCCTTTCTTTAGACTATATCCTACGAAAAGAGCTCTTTAACTTGATTGCCTGTCTTTTTTTCATATTTTACTTTTGAAAGCACTTTAAAAGTTCTGAAAATTATGTGTTATGAACATCTGCGAGTACAGGAATCGAACCCTGTTCTTCTAACCTTGAGGATTGTGTTCTTCCTATTTCGTGTTATGAATAATATAAGGCATTCTCTGTTTCGTAAGCTTTCGCTCCTAAACTTTCTCTCTTTGGAAAGTCCGCTCTTTTAAACTGACGTAAAGAATTTTGTGTAAAATCCGGATCCCTTTCTTTCAGACCGATGCTTTTCAACTGAACTTTCCATGAAATAAGAGTATTTATTATTTTTGGAACGAAGTTCTTTTACGTGGCTTACATTAGAGTGAACTGGCAGGAATCGTCACGTAACGAAAAAGCGTTATACCCCTTCATAAGAGCTTTTTCTCAAGGACTCTGTGGCTGAATGGATATCGCATCGGACATCGTTTTGCAGTCCGATGCTCCGCAGTACTGCAGAGGTCTCCGGTTCAAATCCCCGCACAAGCGCTACCGACAATTTTAAAACCCTTCACTGCACACTGTATCAAATTTTATACATAAGTTATTTTTCCCCTTTATATTCATAAGCAATATTTTTTATCCACTTGTGTACCTTGTATTAATTTTGAAACATCATAGCAAAGCTTTTAATCACTGTTAGTTACATTTTCGTAGTATAGATGGCAGCAGGAATACAACTGTGATCTCAGTAAAAGATAGCCGTTCAGTTCATACCAGACCTGCCTTAGTATTTGCTATATTGTCAGTATTTTAAAGTCAGTTTACATCTTTGGAAGTTTTATAAATATATTTTAGAGGTACGTGGCTTTATAATTAATAATAAAATACTCCTTTAATCTTTTATAAAAAATTCAAGTATGATTTCAATTTTATGTATAAAAAATGATACATGGTGTGCTTACGCCATTTTTTTAAGGAAATGGCGGGAAGAAAGTTTTTAACACAGAAACAGATTGAAGAACTTATGAACAGATCGTGGAGTGATCATAGTGAAGATGGATCTGATTCAGAAAGCGATGGCAGCACAGGTGATCCTAATTATAAACCAAACAAAGTTTTTAATGAAATTTTTTATGGTAGTAGTGATTCGAAAGATGAGGTATCATTACTTGATAATAGCGATGTTCTTGATCTGCCTAGTGGTGGGAACATGCCAAAAACTAATAGAAATAATACAGTGAGAACAAAGCCTGCAATCAACTGGAAGAAAACTAATTTACTTCTAAATGATGATAAAATTTTATTCCGAGGTGACGAGAATCTCGCTCCTGAAATTATGAATTTAAACACAGCTCTAAATTTTTTTAGTTATCTTTTTACAGAAGATTTGATTGAGCATATAGTTCAAGAAAGAAATTTATTCAGTGTGCAAAAAAAACCCAGAAAAGTGTTTAAATGTAACAAATTTAGAAATTAAACAATACATTGGTATTTGTATAATGATGTCTATTGTACATGTACCAAACACTAGGGCATATTGGTCACCTGTCATAGGCAATGATGTAGTAAAAGAATGTATGTCATTAAAACGCTTTGAAAAGATAAGAGAATTTCTACATTTTAATGACAACAGTAAACAACCACTACATGATGACCCTCAGCATGATCGTTTATATAAACTTCGACCAGTTGTAAATGCTTTACTTGAACGATTTTATACCGTCTCTATGGAATCGCGTCTTTATGTTTAATTTTATTGTTTGTTATTGTTTTAATTCACGAGGGATTTATATTATGTCATTAATTTATTTTTGTTGGTGATTAAATAATAAAATTAATCCGATTAAAAATTATGCTAGGTAACAACTAAATCAAAATAATTAATTTACATATTAATATTTTTAATTTTAATAAAAATAACTAATTTATATATTAAAATTTTTAATTTTAATGAAATAGAGAGAGAAAGAGTTGGTTGAATAAAAGAGGGCTCCGCTTTTTGGCGTGACAAAAATACACTAATATAATCAATAGAAATCTGCATATTAAATCACGTTTAGAGTTGAATAAATAACGTAAGGAACTTCGTTCCTGACGGGGATCCCCCGACCGCACAATTTTTTTTTCTTCCTTATTTACTCTAAAGTTTTTGTAAATTGAAATGCCTAAGCCCCTCCCCCACCTGGGTTCCGTCAAAAATTGCGAGATATCCGTGAGTGTGAAGCTTTTCCTCAAACTTTCTTAAAATATACCTATAAACGGCCCTTTTGCAAATAAATTCAATGTGGAGAGGGGGGAGGGATAAAATCACAAAACTATGTGAGATCGCTTTTCACCTTATTATTCGCAACTTTCCGAAAACCCTTTTAAGACATAATCAAACTTCAATTCACCTTAAATTTTCCGCCCGACAAAACAGCTTAACATTCAATTTCCTTCGAGTCAGTTTCCTTTGAGCGAGTGATTCTTTAACAGCAGACAAGTGTTTTGTAATATTACGTTTGAACATCTCTGTCTGAGATCATCTTAAATTTCGGTATGTGGAGTTTAGGAATTAGTTGTCACTTATTGTTATTTTAAAGTTTTATTTCCTGAATAAAGTGATTTTAAATTAAAGTCAATCGTATATTTCTCATCTACCAATTTATGTATTTCTATTTTTAGTTTTATTCATATACTTGAATTCTACAAAAATTCTGAATTACAATTACATTTAAATGTACATTATAACTTTGTAGGAAAAAGTAAACGTATTAAAAGTGTTAAGTATATTACTGTTATTTAATTTTTAATGAATTAACCTTTTGATGGGCGGTGTTTGAACAATTCAAACGCTTAAATCACGTCCTTCTTTCACTTGCATTCAATGTATTCCAGTTAAATAAGGAGAAAAATGGCTTGTACTGCCATCTGTTATCAATTTAAAGGAGTAAAATCATATTACAATCTTTAATGGGAATTTTTTTCAAGATTTTTAGGTTAAAAAAATCTAGAAAAAAATCTGCACCATGCAAACGGTCAAGGTCTTTGGCCCTGAAAGAGTTAAATAGGTTCAAATAAGGGTTCACTATAATAGCAATTATTCTCGGGTTCTCAAAATTTACCAATCGATACGATTATTGGGTACGTTATATTTTATAAAAATTAAATGATTGTTTTGACCTTAAACAAATGTCCTCAATGTTCTAAACGCCGAAACCTTTAATATTAAAAAATATGGCTTCATTCCTTAAATTTAATTAAGAAATCTTCTATTCCAGAAGAAATTATTTTTCTACCTTAGCTTTTGTAGGTGAATCTTCTGATAAGGTTTAGTGTTCACAGCTCCAGTTTTGAACACTTCCAGAGCAATTCTTGTTTTTGAACCTGGACAGAGGCCGGAAAACCAGTAGTCATAAAACTGGGTCATTCTTACACATTTCTAGAATTTACATTACACTCCCCTTCAATGAAAAAGTAGGGTGCATGTGACAGAAAACGGGGAGAACTCTTAATGTTGTGGTTCATCTGTAAACTAATTCATTCTACAATTACTTGAATATTTTTTTGCTGCCGGGGACATGAAACTGGAATCGATCTACATCCGGCCTGCAAAACGTACGTCCCGCGGACCACGTGTGGCCCACCAGTACTCCTACGAAGCCTTTTGCAAAGATGGATAATATTATACATATAATAAATACATGCTATTATTGTAAGATTCCCAATATTACAAAATGAATATATAAGCAATTAATATTAATATTTACTTGATTTTTAAAATAATCAATAATTAATTTTTTCTAAAGTATTTTTCGCTTTCCCATCTATCCCATCTTCTTGTGGCCCACTGCAGCTTTACATAAAGTAATATGATCCTCTTCACATTACTAGTTGTGCAGGCCTGATCTATATTATCTAAATAAGCGCATTTAGCCGTTGCTTCAACAGGACACACGTTTATTTCTCGTAAACTATTATCATAGCATACTGAGTAAGTGCTTCTTTCGCCAAGACTAAAGCTCACTGTAGATGTTAAAAAGAGTTGAAAATCAGATTTTATGGCTAGTCAAATTAAAATTCGGGACACACATCTAGAAACAAAAGTTGTATAAATAGTATAAATGGCTGAATGAACGTGGTATGCATAAAAGGTTAAATAGCGGTAATCGGTGATATTTCGCAGTGCTTTCTATTTTATAGCCTGATGAGAAGTTGTACTGACCCTTCGGATTGCTATAATAACTGTAATTAGTTGGACAATAATTAATCGTCAAGTTACCACTCATGTAAGAGAGATTTTTAAAAATAGCATCAGCAGACCGTTGAAATAATTTTTAAAATACGGAAAAAATAAATAAGTTATTACCGCGTAAAGCTTCAGATGGAAAAAAAACAGAGATACAGAAAATTTGATTTTCATAATTAATCGATTACTTATTTGCATTTCTATGCATTTTTACAAGATCTGCAAATGCTCAACCGATCTAATAGGCACAAATCTCACATTCCCCCCCCCCCTCTCTTCCTTCCTAGACGGTAGAGCCGCTAGCTCCATGCGTATCTGTTGCTTATCTTATTATGTAAGATCGCGTATAAGGCCCAGGTGGCCTTATGGTACAACGCGCTTAGGGTGCTCGGATCGAATCCCGATGAAGCACCACTAAAATACCTCCGTTTGTTTCGTCCCTTCAAAGGGGGTAATGCTGGTCCGCCTATATGGTGTAGGTTTATTATTTTCAAAATATATTCATTAAAATAAATTTTCTAACTGATTTCATAAATTAATGTTGTAACGGTATGTCGATATTTATAAGAATAAGGGCCTGTTCACATAGGAGTCCGTTTGGTTTGCTTTAAGGAAAATATGACGTCGAGACGAAAATAAACCAATCATAGGCGTTAAAAATTTCATTGCTAATCGTTTGGAGGCTTATGATTGGTTTATTTTCGTCTCAACGTCATCTTTTCCTTAACGAAACGCAACGTACTCCAATGTGAACAGGCCCTAACTCTTCTAAGTAGTCTGAAAATTTGTAAAAGTTAAAAAAATTTCAAAACATGAAAAAAGTGTCAGAATAATGCGTTTGTGAATAAAACGCCATTGTTTTCAAGGGACTATATGGTTTATTTGTTTAAAAAACTTTAAAATGTCCTCTCTGTTTGATCTAATTAAAATAAAGGGGTTTTATAGTTATAAAAAGCTAATTTATAGAAAGTTTCTATTGGGTTCTTTAAGGCCGCTTATGCTTGACTTCCAACATTGCGCCTGACAGAGGACTAAGTCGAAACACATCTCTCCAAATATTACGTAAACATATGCGTATTTTATTTTTTTCATTTTTGCCAACAAATAATTGAATCCAAAATATGATAATAAAAAAATTCAAAACCGCTGTATAAGAAGATATATATTTCAGAATCATAAATGTATCGAAAATAAATTTTGCTTTGAAAGATGGAAGTTCATAGATATTTCAAAATCACGCTAACCGAAATATTATCTTAACTCCAAAAAGAAAAGTGTAATAATTCAGCCGAAAAACTTTTTGTTAGAGATTATAATATAGCATCTATTTCTTCCGATCTTGCTTGATTTCATTTCTTCGCATCACATAACTTCCATGAAAGAAAGGAAATAAAGGATAAAAAATTCCTATTTCCCAAAATAATCCTTTTTGTTACTTATCATTTCTCTCAAAAAATTGAAAATAAGATCTTTTCAAAGGGAAAGCTATGTCTTTTGTCTGGGTATTTGTGGGGCTGAGAGATGTTCTATCGTTTAGAATGGAAGAAAAAAAGGAATACTTTTCCGTATCTGTAAATGTACTAGGAATATTTCTTAAAAGTTCGATATCTTTTATTAAGCGCATTCTGTTAAAAATACTTATTATTGTAAAGAAATTGCTTCCTTTGGTTAACAATTTACGTTTTAATGTAATCGAACTCGTACGAGTAGCATTTTAAAAAAAAAATATTCAGTTTTGCTGCTAGTTGCATCAATGGAACTGATAAATTATTCAAAGTAGCTTATAAAAGAAGGATACAATATAATTATGATTTTGAGGAATGATTCATAAACATTTAATAAAATAAATCAAAGCAAAAGAAAAAAAGGAATTTTTTCAAATGAAAACCAATCAAATGGATAAATATTCAATTTGAAAGCAATCAGATTTCAGAGCAATCCATCAATGCGCAAAATATAAACAAAGTGCTATTGTCGTCTGTGAGACACCACGCGACCAGTTCAGGGTTAATGAGATCTGTAGCTAATACTGTATTAATCTAATAAACATGCCTGACAAGCCTAGGCGTGAAGCAGTTGCTAGACCCCGCCTGATTACAGGACATGACTGCCTCGGTGTTCATATATACCGTATAGGCGTTTTGATAAGCCTTATTGCCTGGATTGTAATTCTGCAGAAGAATTGCAAGGAGTTACTTGCTGCATTGCGCAGCCTCCATAGTCACTCTGAGGTGTCGAGATATTAGGACACACGGGAGCTGGTGGAGCGATGACTTCGATCACTTTCATTGTTGTTTGTTCATTATGTTAAGCGTGTACATCTGTATTACTGTATGACGTTAACCATTGAAAATTTAACAAAAAAATGTTCTGTAGCTAGCAAAGATGAAAGACTTTGGGCTAAACTAAAATTGAACTGCGAGATTAAAAAATGAATGAATATATATTAGGAATAGCGAGACAAGCAAGACTTCGAGACTGAAAGATTTCCGAAATTCATAAACTCTCTGTTTATGGCAGTGTTCCCCAATCTTTTTCGAGTCACGACCCCCTTTAACAATTTCTACGTATCCTGCGATTCCAATTCCGATTTTCCCTACGAAAACATTTCTAGATGTTAAGAAAAAGCAATAAAATGCATTTTTTCATAATTTATTTCCAAACAATGGTTTTATTTGACAAAATGGAAATTTACAAGAAAGGGAGAACATTAAGAAACATTCATCCCCCTGTCAAAGGTGTGTCAAAGCAAGAATAGATCAGAACTTCAATAAAAGTAATGTACTTGCCGTTTAGATTCAAAATTATATAACAATAAAAACAAGAAAACCTTTTCCTAAATAAAATTGCTTCATTCCGTCGGGAAAATTGCAACTTTAACGCCTTAAGTGACAGTGGAGACTGATGAAAGGCATATTGACGTGTAGAATTTGTGCGTTGTGACGTGTACTGTTCGAAGCAAATTTTCATTTACCACCAAATAAAGGTGGTAAATTTGGAACGAAATGAGTTTGTGATTTGAATGAGACTTTTCCTTTAAAAAAATCAGTTTCATAATAAATAAATGTTGAAATTTTTTTCGGTAAGTTCGCTAAAAAAATATTTTAATATTATCTGCGTCTGTGAGTCTCTGTGGTCATAGTTGCGACATAAGAGTCAGACAAAAAACCTTTGCCGAAGACAATCCAATTCATCTTCATAGAGCTTCTTCCTGCTGAAATCGACCCCAGGTTAATAAATAAACGTCGAATATATATAAATTGGAAACCTTATGAAGTTGTCTGTGGAAGCAAGAACCTAATTTTCGAATTATTGAGACCAATTGAGAATCTGGCCAATCAGCCGAGTGGCCAGAGACGTGTTAACCCGCGAGGCAAATTAGGCCTGTGCCCTTTGAAAGAGGAGACCGAAAACCCCAAATTACAATTTCTTTTTTCGGGGATATAAATGACAAAAAAGTACAATTAGAAGGAGGATGAAGCTGTTAGAGTGAATATTTTTAATCGTTTGTGATGAAATAAGGACTGATTTGTGTAGAAGATGTGATAAATGTATAGACATAATTAATGAATTTACATTTTATGTGATTATAGTGCAGAAACATTACTTCATTTGTAAAACTTCTATTGGAGGTATTTATAGTAAATATGCAAGTTTTGATAAAATGAAAGTGGAAATGGAACAGTTTGATATATATAGTAAGGCTGAGAATATTGGCCCTACAGTAGTCAGTCGTTTGATATTGAAAAATTGGACTCTATAATCGAAAAAATTTATTATTTTCTCATTTCCTAAAGTAGGAATAATTTTTAGCATATTTTTGACACGACAAGTGAGCAGTTCCGAAAACGAGTGTCCATTTTACATACTGAAACGTAAAAAGTTATTGATACAGTACTCTTTCGGTACAAAAGCTTAACGAACTGACAATACTGTGCATAAAACAAGAATATTCTAAAAACACCTTATTATGAGGATAATATTAGAAAGTTCAGAGTTGTCAAAATTAGAAAACAGAAATTTTTAATTTCTTTAGCTAACTTAATATTAATTTTCTATTTTATTTTCTTCTTCTTTTTCGCGCTTTTTTTGAAATTTCACAGTAATAATATAAATTATCACCATTTCAAAAATAGTGATTTTTTTAAAGAAATATTACTCTCATTCTTATTTACATGAGAAAGGTTCTAATTGCATTTCTGTGCCTCGGGGCCGAAAACCTTTACACTTAAACTCCCTGCGAGAGGCCTAATTCTGTAATATTTATGAAGCTCTCAAATTCAGTACCAAAGCGAAATGACGATGATTAAGGGCATTGTTTGCACACATGACATCTCTGGAAATACGTTTTAACAACTTACCAGCATATTGGAAGCCAAAAAGACCCCATAATTCTATATGTTTAAGTTTCTCAGCCAATATTTTGAACAGTCCGTGAGAGAAAAGTACTGCATCAATTGACTTTTTGTCTTAGATGATAACGAAGGATTGTAGTCTGTAGATTTGTCAAATTTGCTTTTTGTAACAGCAAATTTTATAAATTAGCGATAATTTACAGCTAAAATTTGCTTTCTGCGCATGCTCAGTGACATGTTTAAATGTTGTTTTATATACTCACTTATTCGAGGCCGCATAAACACATTAATTTGTTTCTGCGCATTCTCAGTGACATGTTTAAATCTGGCTTTAAATACTTATTAAGCGCGAGGTCGCCTAAACACGTTAATTTGTTTAATCCGAAGAATCTCTCTAACTATCTATCGGCCAAATTTATTTTTAACCATGTTTGTCAGTTATAAAATTAAACCTGACAGAAATTGTTTATTTCGCACTAGTAGCCACATTTATTTTTTGCTGGGTTGAATAGTAATTTTTTAGAGTGTATTTCTCTATTCTTAATATTGTGATTTTCAACATTTGGAAATCATGTGTTGAGTATAATTTCTGTATTAATACATTTATTTACTATCCAGCTTTTATGTTTTGACGGGTACCAACTAGTCTATATATATAAAACAGTTCCGTAACTGACTGACTCACTGACTGACTGATTGACATACAACGGACAGACCAAACCACTGGACCTAAATGGCTAAAATTTTGCATGGAGATTATAGTGCAGGGGTACACTAAGAAAGATTTTTGAAAAATTCTTACATTTTTTAAAATTAAATTTTTAAGCTGTTTCAGTAACTTTTTTAAAGTTTACATTTAAAATGATAATTTGAGGGTTATAAAATTTATATCACGAGAAAGATCGTAAAAATTCCTTTAAAATGAGATCTTTTTCGAATCGTTACCTCTATTTTCAGATTTTAAGTGAATTTTTAAAGATTAATTTTTAGAATTTAATTAATTAAATGCTGATCACGTGATTTCTTTTTCTGGTACGTTAAATGAATTTATCGACAAGTGCATAACAACTAAATAGACAAAAATAATATTTTTTTTCTTGCTAATGCGGCAGACGATTGGACATTATCCAAAAAAATATTAAAATACAGTAAAAGTTATTGTGTTCCTCAAACTGTACTATATTAACTGTACTATATTCTTTAGTATGTCCTATTAGATTTAATTTGAATATTTTCTTCTACATTATTTTGTCTATAAAAATATCCCTTACGATTTTTTTATAAATATATTTTTTTGTTTTTTTTACATCAATTGTATACATTGATCGTCGTATTTATTATAAATATATATATATTTATTTTTTTGGCCTTAATTGCATACATTGACCTTTGTATTTAATTTGAATGTACTCCGTAGCGAAGTGCGAGTTTTCAGCTAGTAACTTATAAAGATGCAAGCTGTTTTAAAGACTGTTAGTAATACACTAAGAGAGAATATGGTTTTCTCTCTTAGTGTATCCCTAAGAGTATTTTTGCGAGTAGTTTCGTCAATATCTAAGGCCTATTAAATAAAATATTATTTACATAAACAACTAATAAATTTTATGCCGTAGCCCAGAATATAGGTTAAAATAATGCCACTGTGAGACAAAGGTGTATGAAATAATTTAACGAAATAAAAAGCGAAATATTTTCAAGCGTTGGACAATTCTCATCTGCGCCTTTAAGTTACAAACAAGTAGAAATATCCCAAATGTGTTTATTTTTGTCGTATGATTTACTTTAAAAATAGTGGGATTATTAGAATGAGGACAACTGATAATCCTAAGCACTCATCTAGAGAGATATATTATTTTAAACTGAGCGCTGAATTTTATTGAGAAGTAGATATATCCAAGAAAAATCCTTCGTAGCTTTTCAAACAACAGTTGAATGGTAATCTTAGTATTTTGCCTTGGGGAGATTAAAATTTAAGAGTCATTGTTCAATACATAAAATATTTTAGACGAATTTTTCGTACAATATGTTTTCTCAGTGAATTAGTCTTCAAAAATATTTAAAATTGTGAAATATATTGACAAAGCTCTCATTTAAATATCTTTTTATTTTTCAAATCTAGATTATAATTTCATATATTTATATTGTTCTCCGCACAAAGTTATTGTCTTTGACTCTTAGGTTGCTCAGATATGTTATTTCTCGTATTTGTAATCACGGTAGAAGATAAATTTTCAATCACTGAAAGATGTGGCGCCATGTAACATGGTATTCTAATGCAGATGAAAAAGAAATTTATTTAAATTGTTTCTAAGACTATGAAACAATGAATAATAAAAGTCGAGGATGGATAGACAAATATATGACTCTCTGGGTGCACATGTAAAGAAAGGGGAAGGACTGGGTAAACTCGAGGATAACATAAAATTGTTAAATTTTACAGACGTTTCATTTTCTACAGAAATAAGCGGATTAAATATTGACAGAAAATTAACTTCTTATATGTCAAGTAACATAACAAGAATTTTTACTGTAAATTTACACTAGGAAAAGTGTTTACACTAGTTTGCTCAAACGAAAATCTTTGCCAAGTAAAATTGAAATTTGAAATCAATCTCGAGGATAACATAAAATTGTTAAATTTTACAGACGTTTCATTTTCTACAGAAATAAGCGGATTAAATATTGACAGAAAATTAACTTCTTATATGTCAAGTAACATAACAAGAATTTTTACTGTAAATTTACACTAGGAAAAGTGTTTACACTAGTTTGCTCAAACGAAAATCTTTGCCAAGTAAAATTGAAAATTGAAATCAATAAAAAAATTAAATTGCGCTATGTTTTACACTTCTACTCCTCCATATTGTGTTGCAGTTTAAGTTGTAAGCTTCCCGTAAGTCCGAATCCAGATTCAAGCTCATGCTTTATTACCTCTCTGGAAGCTCTAAGGTTCTCCTTTAATAAATAATTCGAAAAAAAAATCTCGTGTTATATGGGTAAAAAGTTTTAGTATTAGAAAAAAAGTGCTTGAAAGAGGGAGGTTCTAATTTTATTAACTTTTTTAATTTCATTTATTTGAACTTCCATTCATTTTAATTAAGTTTTAATTTATCGATTAGGAATTATAAAGCTAGTGACTGTTTTTTAAATCTTTTTTACTGGCTCTCGTTCATTCAGAAAAATAGTAAGCTGACTTTATAAATAGATAAATTTTCTTAAGAACATCTCTACCCTAGAAATTACCAATAATATTTCTAGATATGATCTACAAAAACATTTGCAGCTCATTAGGTAACTACGTAGTGACAGCAGACATGTCGCAAAAGTTTTTTAGCTTTTCTATAAATCCCTTTAAAAAATGTTTTTCGCGAAATAAATATGTCGGCTTATGTTTTGAGTACCTACTATTTCCTTTTTTAGCTATGTAGGTTTTAAAGGGCTTCATCGTAAAACTGTCTATGTTGCGAAGAAAATATCGCGTTTCATATCTTATTAAATTACATCTTAGCAAAGAACTTTGAATTCTTAGGGTATTATCATCGGAGAGAGAGGGAAAAAAGACTTATTAATAAGGTATTAAATCATTAATCAACTAAACTCTATCTATGCTACGGCTGAATCAAAAGCGATTTGTTTAAAAAGAGCTAAAATGTCATACATCTATTCTTGAGAAAAGCGGTTAAACCTTGAGTAAAGCTGTAAATAACCGAAGAGGATTCCCTTCAAGTGGAAGGAATTATTGTTTTGAACTAAATTTTTTTACTGACTACTTTATGTACTTTTTTGAGGTTTTTTTTAATATTATTTATTTTGAATCATTTATTCTGGTATGATAAAGAGGACTATTGTAGTGAGACCTACAATTTTGTTTTTGTTTTGTGTAAAAGTATGAGAAGTTATACCGCTGCAGATTTTTCTGCACACCTCCTGTTCCCATGATGCCTTTTATTGCACAATGATCGTACGCTCTTTTGCGAGTGCTTGGAGCGTGCGCGCAATCCCGTACGCTCCAAGCACTCGCGAAAGAACGTACGTGTAAAGGGCGCTGTGATAACGTGGCCACAGCGCATTTCAAAAGTATTGACTTCATTTTAGAGACACAAGACACCAGAGATTCTTGTTTAACTTAATGTCCTTTATTGGACTACAACTATATATACAGTGTTATTTACAAGTAGTAGATGGGCACCTTACACGTGCAAAACGGACTCGCTAAGCTCATAGCTAAATCTCAGCTCCAGAGCCTCCAGTCAAAATAACTCGAAAATCCTCTCTGGACCCTGGTCTCTCTCTCTGTGTCTCTCCGTTCTCTCCCCTCTTTATAAAAGCCTCGCGCTCCTGGTGACAATCCGCTAGCCCGCTGACGTCATCTCGCTCCTGACCGGCTTGTTCCCTCCGGCTGAAACGACATCCCAGAGTCGGTACTCTTTGTCGGCCGCGGTCCTCTTTCAACGGGACATCTACCCTGCCTCTTGATGGACGGTCTCGTTAACGATGTTTTTCCAAGTTACCTTACCGTAATTGGAGCTGAAAGGCTGCATAGGCCCATCACCCGGTCTTTGTTAGCCTGAAAAATGTACGTTTCTCTGGAACAGAAAACATTATTAACAGGTCTTTCTATGGAGATCATCTGCCGCCAAGACAGCTGAACCCCTCGGCCAGTTTGCCTTTTCCATATTGTTCTCCGAACAACACATGAGGAATGGAGGCAATTACGTCTCCCGCACGAAGAATGTGTAGACTACATCACACACACCGCTTAACCTTTCTGCCCATTTTACAGAATAGCAAGGAAGGAGTGGAGGTATGTGTCAACAAAGGTTGCCGCTGCTACAACTCCTCTCCCCTAAAAGTCTTTTTAAACATTAAAAAGGCTAAAGGCAAGTTCAGTAGGTCCATTTAGGAAAGCCCACAAGAAACCATTCCCAAGAGGTCATTACCCTTTGGCTTCCTTCAGCCCTAACTCAAAAGAGTCACAACCGCCTATTTTAGACTTCACTAAAAACCCTAACTGCCCTCAGTCTGAGACACAATATTACAACACCTTTACACATAATAAATTCATACATGGTTAAAACACAACACACATAAAGCATTATCATTTTAAGGTATTTTCACAGTTATCATTTCAATACATTCCTCAATCTTAACTTACTTAACAATCATTTCTAAGATTTCTACCCCAATTAATTAATCGGACATATTTTAACTACGTTGTAACACATGGAACAAATATTACTCAACAGACAGACCCTGTCCTCACTAAATACATGACAGTATTGCACATGAGATTACAACACAGATATCAAACTTATATAATCAAACTTATATACACTTATATAAACTCATAAAATCATTTAGTTACTTAACATCTTAATTACATGCCAAAATTATCCGTCATTGTCACTGAACTTAAAATGAACCTTTACCAAAAATACCATTCATTGTAATAAAATAAACACTCAAACAACTATGTGTCACCTCCAGGTATACAGCACCTGACTACAGGGTTTCGGCAACACTGGCCCACCCAAAAAAACGATGACTAACACATAGATTTTCAATACCATTTTAAAATTACTCAGTTTACACAAATTTGACACCTTTAAATACAGCATGTTTGACTCAAAACTCTAACAGGTGATGCTTAATTCCTGATAGGTCCATTTAAAATAGTACACACATTACACATGACACTGCCTTTACGCAGGACATGAAACACTATTACATAAAACTTCAACAACAAAAGAAATGCAACACAATATACCTAACAAATTCAACACAATGTTAAACTTACAACCTGCTCGTCCAAAGACTCACAGTTTTCTTTTCTAACTACAGGACATTTGAATTTTTTTTTCATTTTATCAAACAATATTTAAAATTTTTCCATTTAGGCGTTGGTCCACAAAACTGACTCATCACTAGAAACCTCAGACTACTATAATCTAGATTAGTTTTACCAAGATTTTCATCTTTAATTTTTCTTTCAACAAAATGGATCAACTTATATTATTCACGGTCTAAATCAAATACCTAACCTTGAATTGAATATCAAACAAACAAAAAATTTACTTTCATCATGAAAACATGGATCCAAACAAAATTCTTCACATTTTAAATTGTTTAGCATAAATAAGGGTTCCAACCCCAACATCCTTCTCTGATTAATTCCATCAAAGAACTAAAGGATCCAGACAAAAGAAATTCACTCATCATGAGAGCGGGCCTTTCTTTCGAACACAACCCTGTTTTCATATGGAAGTTTCTTATTACTTTCGCTACTTTAACAACACCTAGAACAGAAATCTCGTTCCAGTACATATTTAAACAATTTACTTCCATTACACTTGATATTCCAATTTCACTAATTACATAAAATTACTTGACCCACAATTGGTAAATTAAGATTCATATAACATAGAATCTACACGATTTATTAGGATTTTCACCTATCAGTTCATCCTGAACTAAAAACCTAACAATAGACAAAACCGTCTAAGTTTCCATTCACGATACAGAACAGTCACACAATTGGACATAATACAACAAAAAAAACCTTAAATACTTTTCACCGTTGAACACAATGCAAATCGTTAAATAATTTCCATACATCAATAATCAATATTAATCGGCCATCTTACTCATGGATGCACAAATAAATTAAACTTAATTACAAAAATTCATCACAATAAATCCAATAATCACAATAATCACTATACATTCAATTCTTAGGCTATGAAATTACCAACATATTTAAAGTCGTACAATTCATCACAATTATAATTATATCATTATTTCTTAAATTATGTATTCACACTCAATTTAATACATTTCAGCAACACAATTTTACAATTTATACCTTAAGATCCTCATTACCATCCTCATAACCTAAATTTTCCTCACTATTCTCAAGTAAGGTGCAAATGTATACAATAGCTTTCCCTGTGATAACTGCCATAATTGTTTCATAATGCGTCGCTACAATTACAACCATTTCTGCTACAATAGGGAGAAGGGTATCCATCTTGCCGAAAAAACCTTTTCTGTATCTGACCTTTTTCCGTGACTTATAATTCCACAGTTTGACCACTTCGGGGTTCCCTAAACGCGGCTCTCGCCAACTAACAGGATAACATCGTGATTTACCCTTCCCATAGTTAGTCTCGCCATTTAACTTATTGTCTAACACCTTCCCATTACAGGGTTTCCCTTCATTAACCCTTAATCTTTCCGGTGGGTTCTCTTGTTCTCCCAAAATCCGTATGGGGGAACTTTCCCTTTTCGCCACGCGGATACTACTCTCTGTTTTCCCCTGAAACCCGTACAAAACGCCTCGTACGAACAAAAACCTTTCAGGTTCAATACAGCCGTCCCTCGAATCCTGTTTTCCTGGAATCGGTAAACGAGGCTCAAATTCTGAACTCGCCCTCAACTGGTTTTCGCCCCGTCTACTGCAATCGGTCAACGCAAGGGGATTTACCTTTGCGCTATTCGAAAATCCTGTTTCCGATCTATTATATTCTAATTTCTCCCGGTTTCTACCTTCTTGAAACTCCTCTAGGCTTTTACTTCCCAGAATTTCACCCGCGGGGTTATTTAGTTCAATACTTTCCTTCGTGCTACAAACGGGATGACTCGTTTTTTCTAACGAAAACTTGTTTTCCTTCCCCTCCGATTTTCCGGGTACTTCAGTTGGTTGGATTAAAACTCCGGCTTTCCCAAACTCCTCAGGACTCACCAGCTTAGAGTTACTGCTTTTACCTAAATTAGTTTCAGCGCTAACCCCACTATCCGTTCCTTTTTTCTGAATAGCTACAAGAGGCGAAATTCCTGGACCTGTGTCCCCTGTACACACCCTATCCGTTTTATTTTCCCGAATAGCCATACTAGGCGAATTTTCTGGACCTGTGTCCTCTGTGCTAAAGCTATCCGCTTCAACTGGTTTAATCACAATTTCTTCGTAAAATTTTATTGATTGCAAAAATTCTCTTAAAATTAACAACTCTTCACTATGAGGTAACTTAAGTTCATCTCGAATGCCGAATTCTACTTCACTCTCAAGATCAAAGTTTAATTGTTTTAGACTTTCTATAGTCTCTTTATGGTTTCGCACAAATGACTCTTTGTCAAATTTGAATTCCTCTGACATTCCCGCGACTAAAGTTTTAACATCAGGGTCTAACGAAGTTCCCGATGTCCCTCTGATTCTCGCCAGTTCCAACGCTCTATGTCGTTTTCGCTTTTCTAATTCCCAAGCTAGTTTTTCTCTTTGTTCTTCCCTTTGTCTATCCAACAAAATTGATTCTAGAGAATTTTTCGCATATTGTTCGTCAAAATCTGACGCTCCTACAATTTGCCTTATAATTCTTAGCTTTATGTCTGACATCGACACATTAGCATCGAATTTTGCTGCCAATGTCAGCAGGACACTTTTAATATATCTAGCTAGAAATAGCTCCATTTCGGTAAATTCTGCCATAATTTCCCAAATTTTTCAATAATAACACTATAAGGTTCTATATACTATTTCCGAATACCAAATAATTGCTGTCAGGAATTTCTAACACATAAATCCCTAATATTCCTGTGTAAAACCTTCAAACATTTAACACATACCATTACACAATTATTGTAATAAAACCTTAAAACATGTATTACATAATCATAAATATCATAACTAAAATTTCGAAAATGCCTGTCACATATACCACAACAGTTATACACTATGATATTTAAATCGCTAGAACCTGTAATAAAACACTTAACTACAAATGTTTCAAAGAACTTAACATAACCACATATACAAGAATAAACGCTCTTAATCTACCGTTATGCCGCTGACACAACAAATATATAAAACATGCACAATATCACACAATTCCAGAAAACACATGCATACACAAAATTTTCATTTATTTATAGTATCGCCGGTGATATGTGTCTCACACTGAGCGCTTCCTGTGCACCAAAGGCACTGTGAGATTTTCTATGAATTCTCACAAAACTTTCCTGTTTAATCCCTAAACAGTGGTTTTCTTTTAAAACCTAACCTTGGGAGATTTATCTCAAAATCACCCCAAAAGAAATCCCTTTCCTGTTTAAATCCTTAAACAGAGATTTTCTTAAAACTTAAACTTGGGAGATTTAACTCAAAATCACCCCACGAGAAATCCCTTTCCTGTTTAAATCCATAAACAGAGATTTTCTCAAAATTTAACCTTGGGAGATTTACCTAAAAACCACCCCACGAGAAATCCCTTTCCTGTTTAAATCCATAAACAGAGATTTTCTCAAAATTTAACCTTGGGAGATTTAACTCAAAATCACCCCACGAGAAATCCCTTTCCTGTTTAAATCCATAAACAGAGATTTTCTCAAAATTTAACCTTGGGAGATTTAACTCAAAATCACCCCACGAGAAATCCCTTTCCTGTTTAAATCCATAAACAGAGATTTTCTCAAAATTTAACCTTGGGAGATTTACCTAAAAATCACCCCAAAAAAAAATCCCTTTTCTGTTTAAAACCCTTAAACAGAGATTTTCTTGAAACTTAACCTTGGGAGATTTATCTCAAAATCACCCAAAAAAGTAAATTGATTTCTAAAAATCAATAACATATATACAATACAAAAAGGAACTTTAAACCATCGTTTAATCCCTAAACAATTAATTCCTTTGTGATTCCTCCGAATCACTTGTATTACTTAATTAATTTTCCTAAACCTTCACAGGCTTAAATTTCGGACCCCTCGACGAAGAGCTGAAATTAACTATCTAAATTCTCTGAATTATCAGGCTAATTCCAACTAGTCAACCCCACGATTTACTGCCCCTTGACGATATTTCGAGCAGACCTCTTGGAAGATTTCAAAATAGGCTCACCTTCGGTTATCATTTCATCAGTTGATCAGGCTGGTGTCTGACTTCCGCTCCGCTTCCCTTATCCTCCTTCTAATCCGTCTGGCTTTTCCTCGTCTGCCCGCAAATTCCGTAGGCTTCCGTTGACTTCTGCATTTGTCGGATCTTCAACTGGATATCCTTCCAGCACCGCTTTCTCACTCCTCGTCGTTGGTCCGCCGTGTGTTCGCCTGCTATTTTACACTAGCAGACAATCCACACCTGCTGCCACCAGCTGTGATAACGTGGCCACAGCGCATTTCAAAAGTATTGACTTCATTTTAGAGACACAATACACCAGAGATTCTTGTTTAACTTAATGTCCTTTATTGGACTACAACTATATATACAGTGTTATTTACAAGTAGTAGATGGGCACCTTACACGTGCAAAACGGACTCGCTAAGCTCATAGCTAAATCTCAGCTCCAGAGCCTCCAGTCAAAATAACTCGAAAATCCTCTCTGGACCCTGGTCTCTCTCTCTGTGTCTCTCCGTTCTCTCCCCTCTTTATAAAAGCCTCGCGCTCCTGGTGACAATCCGCTAGCCCGCTGACGTCATCTCGCTCCTGACCGGCTTGTTCCCTCCGGCTGAAACGACATCCCAGAGTCGGTACTCTTTGTCGGCCGCGGTCCTCTTTCAACGGGACATCTACCCTGCCTCTTGATGGACGGTCTCGTTAACGATGTTTTTCCAAGTTACCTTACCGTAATTGGAGCTGAAAGGCTGCATAGGCCCATCACCCGGTCTTTGTTAGCCTGAAAAATGTACGTTTCTCTGGAACAGAAAGCATTATTAACAGGTCTTTCTATGGAGATCATCTGCCGCCAAGACAGCTGAACCCCTCGGCCAGTTTGCCTTTTCCATATTGTTCTCCGAACAACACATGAGGAATGGAGGCAATTACGTCTCCCGCACGAAGAATGTGTAGACTACATCACACACACCGCTTAACCTTTCTGCCCATTTTACAGAATAGCAAGGAAGGAGTGGAGGTATGTGTCAACAAAGGTTGCCGCTGCTACAGCGCTATTGGATTCGCTCAGCTCAATGTTAACCTATGAAGAAAATATTTCGAAGTATTGCCGATTTGGATTCAAAGATTTTTTAAACATATTTTACTTAGTAATAGAGAGAGAAATTTTACTCCTTGGGGCATTTTTCATTATTTTTAAAAAATGCAGATAATTTTTTTAAAATAAATTATTCGGGGAATAACCCGGTATAGTGTGTTAGAAATGCTTATAAATTCCTCTGGTGGACGACATTTATAAAATGAAACTTAATGCAAGGTGCAAATAAGTTCAGGCTATCTGAAAATACCATTGTTATTGGGTTATCAGCATTTATGTAGCTGTAAATAGTAGACACATTTTCCCCAGAGATTAACACCGCGGTGAGAGCATCCAATTGGGTTCGTTTACAGCAGCCTTAAGAGATATAAACTCATTATCACGCGAGCTATCTATCGATTGGGAGCTAAAGTTCAGTGGCATTCTTCCTTTTTTATTAATGCCAACATCATATGTAAATATAGAAGAGGAATTTTGATTTTCTAATCCACAATATAAGCAGACCAGGATGATGAACACCTAAAAAATTAGCAGGGAAAGAAAGAGGAGTATTTCAACCTGTTGTGACACCGCTCACGTCTGTTTTCAATTCTAGAGGTATGTTAATTTTTTTATAGATATTTACACTTTTTATTTCACCCATTCCTCAGTTTTTCTGTCTTACTTTATTATGTTAATGCTGTCATGATCCGTTATTGCTCGATCTTCCTTAGATGTAAACGAAGTACGATTAAAAATCAGTAGAATAGAAAAAAACTTTCAGGTGGATAACTCGTTACCGCGATAGCTCAGTTTGTTCTCTAGCAGTCAGTCATTTTTCAGCTAATACAACAATGATAATTAAGGCTCTACCCAGTTAAGATCTAATATTTGAAAAGGAATCTGTGTTACAGAATGCAAGTTAGTATTTTCTTTAATGATGTGTTCGTTTCATCCGCATGTCATCTCGCACTCTTGCCAAAGACAGGAAGAAGAGGGTCACGGTTTTATAAAAGGCGCCAGGGATTGTACTCAATTTCGAGGGAAGAGGAAAACCACCATACAATGAAACGTCCGTCTGCTTGCAATACACAAGAACCTACAAACAATATATCGGTGACGCTCCAAAGTTGACGTCTTTTCAAAATGTCATTTGATGTGGGTTCGTTAAGAATCAGCATTCGGTTCACAAGAACCTACAAACAATATATCGGTGACGCTCCAAAGTTGACGTCGTTTCAATTTTTTTTTTTTTATGTGGGTTCGATAAGAATCATCATTCGGTTCACAACTACCACACTTATTATAAAAAAAAAACTAGGACCGACATTTAAGACAATGTGTTAACTTGCTACATCATCGTCGTCTAATCTATCTGTATAGAGCCAGCGCATTCTCTATACACTTCAAAACTTAAGAGGCACGCACAGCGCCTCCCTTGTACTCAAATTCTGATTGGCCATAACAATATCTGTCCGCCCTTCACATATACGGTTGTGTATAATCTTGAAATGGAGTTGTAATAAATAATCAAAACATATGCACATTTCACATTTTCGCACATTTATAAGTATTCCCTAAGATCCAAATCAATAGAAAGAATATAAAATTTACCTTTCCACAAGAATTGCAGTTGTGCATTATGCAATCGTTCCTGAGCATGGAGTTTGTGATATAAATATGTATTCTTTTCATATTTCCTTAACAAGAATTATTAAAAAATCTACTGAATTAAGAATTATTGACCTGGAAAGGGATTTTTACTAATCGTAATTACTTTATTTCAAGCTAGAAAGGTAGTGTTGTGGGCACAATACTTCAGAACTGTTAGCTTTCGTCACTCACGTATTTTTTTCTATATTGAATAAAATAAACTAGTCATTGAAATAATTTACATCCTTTAATCCAAAATAAAACATTGGTTTTAACCTATGCCAAAATCAATGAACCGCCTAGGACCGTACATTATTGATAAATAAAAACTAAATGGAAAAATTTCAATCATTTCTTTTTGTCCTCCCGTGATCTCTTATTTTTATGTTTAACACGTGTTCTACAAAGTATAAGCCATTTTTCTTTTAAATTTTCTATACAAATATAATATTCAGCAAATATTAGCAATCATACAATATAATATTCAGCAAACAAGTAATATTAAAAACTGAAACTGCTTATTTATATAACACATTCATTTTTAAAAAAATAGTGTGAGCACCAGTTTTAATGATTAGTAGATAATAGATAAAATGGCCTTGGAAAATAAAGATAATTTTTTTCCAATGCGGACGCACTTGTCATCAAAAATTCGCCTATACTACACCGCAGTTTTACTGTCCATTTTATTGTGGGGGCACCGTATAGGCGGACAGCATTACTCCCTATGAAGGGACAACACAAACAGAAGCATTTTTGTGGCGCAACACCGGGATTCGATCTGGGCACCTTCAGCGCGCCGTACCACAAGGCCCTTGAAAATAAAGATTAGAAGACGGATATAACCTGAAGTAAGTGTCACATAGAAGGAGAAAACGAGAAAGGTTATAAATTACGTGCATTCAGATAATTATATTTATTGATTAAGGTTATCTATAAACAAACTCTATTTTACATATGGTAGCATTTATTAATGTTTAACTTAATTAAAATATAGCTTTCTGTCTCTCTGTACGAAACCGGTACCTTCTGTTTACATGACTTCTATACAGATATTTACACTATAAAACCGTTATATTCGTATATATTCGTATACGTTATATTCGTCAAATATGTAAATTAATCGAAAAAGAAATTTTCCTCTTCCCATACAGATTAAGCGACTTCTATACCACCTAGCCGTGTGTTAATCTCGTTTAACTAACCTTACTGGTTTTTACACCGTTCACTGTAAAAAAAATATTTGGTTCCTCAAATAACAGTTTGTAAAAATAATCTAGACTGAACAGAAGTTTTCTGTTTAGATGATGTCCGAGGACTTCAAAATAACACCATGAAATTATTAAAATAATTTAATTATTAAAATATTTTACATCTGTATTTGAATTTCATACATTTTCAGCTTAATAATAAATAGGAAGAAAAGGTGTTTTAGGATCTACACATTTTGCAATAAATTTTAAACAAGGATTTGTTTTTTTACTCCCTTTCTCTTGTTTATGGGTTATTGCATAAGAGGTTGAAAAGTGAACCCTTTATTTTTGATTGAATCCCGAGTGACAAACTCTTTCTCTGATGAGACTGTTGCATTCAATGTAAAGCCGTTTATTATATTACAGTAGGTGTTAACTTGACGCCCGTGTGCGTAGTGGTTAAAAGTTTCAACCTGCCACACCACAGGTCCAGGGTTCGATTCTGTGACTGGGCAAGGTCGACTCAGCTTTTCATCCCTTGAGTGGGTCGATAAAATGAGGACCCATCATGCTTGGGGACTAACTCTGGGTGCCCCGCTTCAGGTTGACCACCTGACTGAGATATATGCTGTATGGCACCCCAAGCCCACGGTCATGAAAGCGGAGATGGGCACTACCGGTCTTGGTCCACACGGACTGTTGCGCCATGAGTTTAGTTTCTATTTTTTAGGTATTACCTTGCAATATTTTATAATGGTCTTTTCTCTATACACTCTTTTATTTACAAAGTTCCTGTCTAGTTAAAGTAAATTTAAGTTAATCCAGTTTAACAGCCTGGACACTTTCATTTTTTTTCAAAGGGATTTTACAAGAACCTTTCAATTGGATCGGTGATAAAACCTGCATCTCCAAATACAGTGTTTTATCAGCTCAACTATCACGTTAAAGCCAATAACTCTTACTATTTTGAATTCAATTCTTCAGGAATTTCCCTTTTCTGTTAGATGTCAGCGATAGAGAATTGTGATCAGTGCATAATTTTCTTCATATATTTTTTCTGATGGTGCTGAAAACTTTTCCTTCATAAGTATTAATCTTAGGTCCATTACCTTTGTATTCCGACGTTAGAGTATCCAACCAGATTTCAATGTCGGTTTATCACCCCTATAGTCTCTTTGGCATTACATGGGTGTTTCAGTAACTATCCTGACAATGTGAGGGACTATCATATTTCGAATTTCCTTCCTCATCATGTGCAGACCATTATAGCATCAATTTATGTCATTGTCCTTAACGATGAGTATCCAAAACACCCAATTACGAACATTTTGTTTCGAGAAGTGTAAAGAAAACGTATACATAACATAGTGTTTATTGCAAATTGATCTGAGAAGTGTTTATTTAAATTAGTTATTTGTGCATTCCATTCTATATTAATTTCGCTCATATGTTTAAATGAATATTCCTTTCAAAACGTCCCTTTTGACAAATCCTTTTGAACCCAAAAGGTGAAAAAAATATCTTTCAAATATGCAACAAAGCTTTTTCTCATATCTGTTTGAAGGAAGAGAAAAAAAAAGCGTTAAAATACTCAAAAAATAAAACTGTTTTCTTAAAAAACTATATTTCTGAATTTGTCTATTTCAGTGATAACGAGAAAAAGTTTAAATAATCAAATGAATACAAAAATGCATTCATGCAGAATGAATAGAAAATCAAACACTTTCAAATTTATGTAGTATGTGAAAAGAAATGTAATTCAATCTGTTATCGGTACAATAAACCTTCAAATAGTGTTTATAAAAAATTTTTCGCAAGTTAAAATACCGAGAATCTTCTTTTGCTATCTCGAAAACATAATGACTTAGAAAAAAATATTTCAATAAATAAATATCGAAAGTAATCAGTTAAATCACTTTTACAAAAGATATTTACAAATCCTCTGTTCATCATCCTTTTGAAAGCAATCCAGCTCCAAATAATTTTCTTTGAATACATTACATAGTCTGTATTTTGAATTTTGTTTTTTACCAGTTTGCTGTTCAAAAATGAGACTGAAAAGAAACATATTTTTTTTACCACGTCAATTTCCATTCTTCGTTATAAATTCATTCCAGAAACAATAGTTTTGTAAATGAAAGCCGTACCTTTCCTTGAGCATGTATCTCCCAGAAAATTTTTTAATTTTATTAAAACAATTGAAAAGAATGATTATTATGATTCCGCTTTTATTATTGAAATGAATAATAAAAGCAGATTGATTTATAAAGTTTAGTTTAGATTATGCATTTTTCACCAGAAAGTAAGCAAAAACAATCAACAAGAGCAGAGGAAGTTTATATCTACAGTTTGATGAGAAAACACCTCTGCATTTGGAAACGAAACAGAAGCCTGCTGTTTTTCAGTGATGATATCCTGTTTCTGTTGTTGTTTGTCAACGCGGAGCAGTTGGCAAACAAGACATTCGCACTTAATCTACGAGAATGATTGGTTGCTTCCAATGGGGGAAACCGTATATGTGAACCCCCTCCCCCACCACCATAGTAAATTGATTGAATCAACAAAACAAATTACCTTTCATAAAATATTGCAAGTATATAAAAAATGAATCAAGAAAAACTGAAAAAAATCACAATTATTCTAATAATTTTCGCACCTCTGTATGTACAGGGTAGTTCAAATTAAAGTATCCCTGTTTGGGACGTCCTGGCGAGAAAAGCAGTGGACGTAACGTCTTCATATTTGGAGGGTATACATACATATAATCCATGGGGAATTGATTGGAGGGAAAAACAATTAGTTCCAATAAAGACCTCTAGGTGCAAATCAGGCGCTACGATCGGTTGAAGGTGAGGAAAATGAAACATGACTGTACGAAGAAAGGAAAGAATACGAGGTGCCGGTAATTTACTTTATTAGTACAGTACTTTACTCATGCAAGAACTAAACTACGCTGACTAATCTTTATGTTTGCAAGCGTGTGCAGCGTACGCGTTATGTATCCTGTGTAGCTGCGGCACAACTAAACTTCCAGCCCTTTCGCGGTGCTGTAGTTAAGTGAGAATTTGAATATTCGATTGTGTGCGCAGTACCGGAGAACAAAATTTGCATACGAGCTGGACAAAAGAGCCGTTGTAACAGATAAAAAAGAGGGCTCACAGGTTCGTTTGCTGCTAAAGTTATTTTACGAAATTGGCGATAACGCCGCTAAAGCGCTTCGCTTGTACCGAGAGCAGAAAGTTTTGCGTGCGGGTCCAGTAACACCATGTGCCCTGCGGCGAATGGTGAAACGTTTCTAGGAAACAGGTGGCTTTGACGTTCAAGCAGGCCGAGGGCGAAAAAAACTAATACCGCAGGTGATGGAAGATGTCGCAACCGCTGTCGTTGAGCAGGTAAATTCGAACACAGCAGGAACATGCAGTGCTCGCGCCGTATCAAGGCAACTCGGATTGTCACACACATTGGACGTGAGGTTCATCAATTGCTGCTACGTCATATTACGAAGGATCGCATTATTAGTCGTGCACTTCCTACCATATGGTCTCCACATTCACCCAACTTAACCCCGTGCTATTTTTGGCTTTCTGGATACCTCAAAGATAAAGTTTATCAGGGAAACATAGGAAATCTGGCGGATTTGAAGAATAATATCCTCTTGCACGTACGCAACATCGGTCCCGACCAGTTACACGCCGCTGTGGTTGTCATGCGTTGGCCCTGAAGCACGGTGGACACATTGAAAACCACCTGTGAAATCTTTGTGTGCTATTGTTGCTACGTGAAAGCCTTTCGCTTTCACCTTCACTAACATTTCTGTAGGATCGACAGTTCTTGTGTAATGAACTGTACTAATAAAGTTAATTACCGACACCTCGTATTCTTTACTTTCTTCGTACAGTCATGTTTCATTTTCCTTACCTTCAACCGATTGCAGCGCCTCATTTGCACCTAGCGGTCTTTGTTGGAACTAGCTGTTTTTTTCACCAATCGATTCCCCATGGCTTGATATGTATACCCTCCAAATATGAAGACGTTACATCCACTTATTTTCTTGCCAAGGCATCCCAAACAGGGATACTTTAATTTGAACCACCTGTATATATACTATATATAATGTCGAATTTATAAAAACATCTTTCTAAGTGGACATTGGCTAGCTGATTTTCTACCGTATCACTGCCCCTGTGTATGACGTACATGGTTGTAAAACGTCGTGTTTCGTCCTTTTGTTGCGAGGCGTGTATCACTCATGACATTTAGTCATAAACTTGACGCGCATACATATTCGTTGAATCGTAAAACGGGGAGATCTACCAGCTCGAGGATGTACCAGTGTTGAACTAAACGGCAGACTTGTCGTACGCGTCTCGAAGTGTCTAACCCCTTGAGGACCAGCACGCGGAGAACGACGATCTGTCACGGGACTGAACGCTTCATTTATTTCATTCACAATGACATCTTTAATTCTGTTAACAAAAAACAGATTAAAAATATCCAGTTCACTCTCTGTTTGCGCATTGTTTAAATTTGGTGCAGTTATCACTGAAAAGTCCATCTTCGGTAGTAATTTTATTTCAGAAGAAAAGCGAGCTGCAGGTTCAGAGCAACCATTTAATTGTAACTCCTCTTCAGAATTATATTCCTCTGTGTCTGAGGAAAATGAACCTTCTGATTCACTGTTATTACTAATATCACTATCACTATCTTCACTAATCTCATAATCACTTTCATTCATAATTTTACATATTTCACTCTCAGTTAGGTGTCTCTTTCGCTTAGCCATGACTAACGAATGAAAATGTAATGACAAAACGCCTTGCTATGAATATAAAAACTTCTAAATCCGACAGCAGATAAAATAAAAAAAAATTACCTTTTATTCGGTAAGCATTCAGGCAAAAAAATGCTGATGAGAATAAAAAGTGGAGAGGCGAAAAAAACAAATAAGACAATCCAGTATTTGTACATGACATAATTGATTCTAATTGGTCGACGGATGGGGGTATAATAAACATTGCCACTTTAGCAAAACTAAAGAAAGAAACTTAAATTATAAAAACCGATGGTGAAGTTACATCAGCACTTCACCTTCGGTTAACGATATCCAACATTCGTCCCCCTTTTTCTCCCACACGTCGTCCATTTACGTTCTATGCTTCTATAATTATAAGCAAATGGTGGCCACCAGTTATCAAAAAAAAAACCATAAAGTTTATGATGTGTGGGAGACCCTTTTTCTCCCACGACGTGTGGGATATCCTTTTTCTCCCACACGTCGTCCATTTACATACTATGTTTCTATAATTATAAGCAAATGGTGGCTACCAGTTATCAAAAAAACAACCAATAAACTTTATGGGGAAACAATTATAATAAGCTAAAGTTCGATATAATTTTGCAAAACACTCGTTCTAAACACCAGGGCTACTAATCTAGCCTTGTAGTGCACTGTTCTATTATTTTCGTCTCTTTTGATAGTGTTTACTCATCTATTACCAAGTATCTTCTTATCCGTTGGTTTTTCAATTAATTCTCAAACTCCACGTTTTTACATTATTTCCATTTCTTCGTCCATTGCCCTACACCATTCATTTTTCTTCCTAGATTTTTGAACTTCTCTGTAATTTCTCGGAATTGTCACTTCTATTAAGTTTGGCTCATCCTCACTAGAACTGACATCATCATCTGTTTCAATTCTGCCCTCCTGTGAGGTCACGTGAACATTATCATGTGCTTCAGAGGTAGATGGGGGGCTATCCATACCAACATTACCTTGATATAAGTTCTTTCCTGAGAAATCAAAGAAACCCTCAACATATTCTACGTTATGACACAATTTTTTAATGTCATTTACTGACCGATTTCTAATGTTTGAACCTTCCATAAAGTAATACACGTATACCTTAGAATTGTGTTTACTTTTCGATATTTTTTTATTCCAGTTAGAATGAGTTACTTTCTTTGGGGGTGGTACTTCAGTTTTGATCTCCGGTGGTCTAAAAGTTTCCCTTGCTTCTTCGTATTCCTCATCTGAACTTTCTAAAACATAATTTATGTTTGTAAAAAATTCCTTATTAGCTACATTTTTCTTATTTTTGCCCAGGATGTCTTCCCCTGAACATTGAAGTTTCGTCAAATTTAAAGTAACAAGTTTCTAAAACTTTATCGTCATCAAATAAATAAATGTGATAGCCTCTAGTTGTGGTAGCATACCCGATCATAACCCCTAATTTCGCTAGCATTTCTAGTTTATTTCGATTTTGCTTTGGTACGCCGACATAGGCTTTTCTTCCAAAAACTTTAATGTAAGAAACTGTAGGTTTATAACCGAAACATTTCTCGTACGGTGTCTGCTTGTCTTTATGGGAACATCTATCCCAAGTGTATGCGAAACATGGTAAAGATTCTGCCCACCACTGTTCGTTAAGTCAAACTACTATTGAGCATTGCTTTAACCCGTCCATGCATATTCGATTGAATCTTTCGCAAGGCCCATTTTGTTCTAGGGTAAAGGTATTTGTTCATTCAGCTATTATTCCATTCTCATTTAAATAATTATTAAAAGCCCGGTTGCAAAATTCTGTATCATTATCTGTTCTAATTTTAATTAATTTTCTTCCCGTGAGCCTTTCCATTCTCTTGTGATATACACAGAAGTGCCACTGAATTAGGGATAGCAAAGCCTATGGAAATTGTGTAGCGCTGCGCATCATGTATGCGCAAGTGAGGGCGCTGTGGTAACTGCATATATAGCGCGTACTGTGGTTGTTCTGAATTAATTGTTGGAATTGCCAGTATGGGTAAACTGCCTGATTTAGACTCCTTCGATCGCGGACAAATCGTAGGTGCGCGACGCATGGGCCATTCAATTTCCGAAATCGTCAGACAGCTAGGATTTTCAAGGTCGACAGTGTCAAGAGTATACCAAGAATATATGGATGGTGGAATAAAACTAGCGATCGGGCAAACTGCAAAGGACAATTAGCCTTGACAGTGCGTGGTGAGAGACCCTTCAGGTGTATTGTACGTAGCCAGCGAAGCCAAACATTAGCTCAGATTACCACCCAGTTTCATGATGGTGCCAGTCGTACAGTCAGTAAACGGACTGTTCAACGCTAGCTTCACCGCATGGGTTTCGGGAGCCGTCGACCTACGAGAGTACCATTGTTCTATACTCGCAATCAGGCTGCACGTCTTGCCTGGGCAAGAGAGCACAGAAACTGGAGTGTAGAGGACTGGAAACGAGTAGCATGGAGTGATGAGTCTCGATTCCGACGAGAACGCCGACGGGAGGCTGTGAATATGGCGTCAGGCTCATGAAGCCATGGATCCTGCACGCCTGGCTGGAACTGTACAAGGGCATGGTGGCTCAATCATGGTCTGAGGTGTTTTTTCGTGGCACAGTTTGGGATCTTTGGTGCGTGTACCAACCTCCCTCAATGCAATTCGGTACGTAAAGTTGCTGGGTGATCACCTCCACCCGTTTATGCTGTTCTGTTATCCGCACGGTAATGGAGTTTTCCAGCAAGACAACTGTACCTCTCACAAGTCCCGGTTGGCTACTGGCTGGTTGGATGAGCATTCCTCTGACTTCTCTGTCATAAATTGGCTACCTAGAAGCCCAGACTTAAATCCTATTGAGCATATTTGGGATGTTTTGGAACAAGGCGTGAAAGGCCATCACACAGCACCAAAGAACCTTAATGAATTATGGACAGCTTTAGCCAATATTTGGCAAGCCATTCCCGTGGAACGTTTCCAGAAACTTGTTGAATCTATGCCTCGTCGTGTGGCAGCCGTTTTCAAGGCCAGAGGAGGCCCTACTCGTTACTAGGTAGGTATCCCTAATTCAGTGGCACTTCAGTGTAGTTTAAATTTATTGAATACTTCATCTTTAGTTCTTAGCAAATAAACTGTGACAAACCTACTAAAATCATCTATTACGGATAGGAAATACCTATTATCTCCTTTCGAAAGTTTAGGCATTGGACCACATACATCCATATAAACTAACTCAAGGGGTTCTTTTGCTCTTCTAGGTATTGATGGGAAACTTTTACCAGGTGTCTTTGCTAAGATGTAGGATTCGCATTTAAAATTTTCGCTAGTTAAGCTTGGAAGACCGTTTACTGCTTCACTGGTATTTCTAATATAGTATACGTTTACATGATTGAAACGTTTATGCCAAACCGCATATCCATTGCATATTTCTTATAACCTGGTTCTTTAAGATAGTTTTCCTTCTGTTTAATTTCTTTTTCAGAAAACCTAACCTTTTTTATTTTTATTATCTTTAACTTTTGGTTCTTCGTCTTTAACAGTATTAAGTATAACTGGGTCTGCAGTTTTGTTTTATAATCTTGTTTTGTTTCTAGTTTTAGCTACGAAACCTTCTTCATTTCTATTGTTTTTATTTTCTAATTTAACACTTAGGTTAACTGGTGATTGGGAGTATCTGTATTTTATTAAACCATATATTTTAATGGTTTAATAAAATACAGATTTTCCCTTCTATAACCACAGCAAAGCTTTTTCCAGTTATCAAAGTAAATGAATTACTTTCCCTTTTGTACCGACAAAATGGGCTCCTGCCTTTTCAAGTCTTGGACCTGACAGTAAATTTTTATGCAAATTTGGATTGAACAAAATATTTCTTAAGTTAATTGTTTTTACATCTTTCCCCGCTCTTACCACGAATTCAACAGTTCCTTTTCCGAAAATCTTGCTTTCATATTCACTAGCAGCTAAAGATATTTTTACATCATCAATAGGTTTAAAATCTATTAAAATATCTTTATTGTTACAGAAATGAGTGGTAGCGCCTGTATCGAAAACCCGCTCAAACTTATTTTTAGTTTCTGAATTGCTACAGGAACTTACGGAAGTAGTAATGTTTTCTACTAAATTTGCATCATCAAACTTCTTTCTGCAGTTACCTCCCCTTTTCTTTTCAGGACTAATTTGTCTGCACTGATATTTAAAATGACCACTTTTCCCACATTTATGACAGGTAGTAACATTTTTTCTGCTTCGTGATTGTGATTTAGACTGTCTGGAGGGATACCTGACATTTTTGTCAACAGGTTTTCTACCTCTACTAGAAATTTGAAATGATTTAACCTGATTGCTATCTGCTTGGGCGTCAGATTTTTCTTGTTTTAGTCTACTTTCTTCCTTTATTAATTCAGTGCTGATGTTATATAAATTAAATTCTGAATCAGGCCATCTATACCGTTCAGTTTGAACAATTGGAGCGTATTCAAGGGGTAGTCTTCATATAGCTCGAAAACCCCTCCGAAGCGGATCAAGTTCATGCCCTGCATCTTAAGTTTTTAATAGCGGACTTTATTCTAGCTATAAAAATTCCTATCTCTTCACCGCTTTCATAACGAATGTTAAAAAATTCATCTAAATGTTGTATCGTTCTAGCTCTTCTTCTTGGCTCAAATTGCTGTTTAATTCTCTCCCAAGCTTCTTGCCGTCGGTACAATCATGGATTAAAGGTCTAAATTCTGGGGAAATACCATAATATATGGTTGTATATGCCCTGTTTTTTATTATCTTAAAGTTCTCCCTTTCTTTTCTTGAGCTTTTTTTTTATAATGCTTCTGATACACCCTCTATGAATTCCCAAGAACCTTTGTCAATCAGCAAAACATTAATGTCCATTTTCCATGTATCGTAATTTTCTTTTGTTAACAACTCAAAACTTTCTGGTAACAGAGCCATTGTACCTCTTTTAACAACTACAACAATTAAATACTGATTGCAAAGTTATTTCTTAGTTTCTATAATATTTCATTCAGAAATAGTGGTGGGAAGTGCAATTTAAGTAGTAATGTACATACAAGTTACGATTAGCTTCTATTAAACATTTAACTTCAGTTCAGAGCACTTATGCGGCCCCCATCTAAGCGTAAGTCATTCATCAAACTGTGAAACCATACAAAGGTACTTTTCAATACATCTAACGTAACTTATTTTCGCAAAGTAAATTTAAGATCGTCACCAGAAAAAAAAAACTTGCTTATTTTCTAACACCGGATTTTCTATCTGGGTCCATAACCAATAATGGCAAAACGCCTTCTTATGAATATAAAAACTTCTAAAACAGACAGCAGGTAAAATTAAAAAAAAAAAAACATTACCTTTTATTCGGTAAGCACACAGGCAAAAAAATTATAGAGAATCTATGCTCACTTCTACCCAGACCTGGGTGTATATAATTTGAAGTGGCTCTCTATTTGAATTTGAACCACACACAGTTTATACATGAAACAATGTTTATTGAATTCGTTGCACATATAATTGGCTTTACAGCAATAAGCATGCGTACTACTTGTACGGAATGTATAAACACAGCTTTCAAGAACAATATATTTTTATACTCACGAACAGTAAGTCAAACCAGCAGTACTGCCATGTAAGCTTCTGGCCCGCTAAGCACTAGCGCAGGATAACACCTTTTCAACCTTAACAACCTCCCCCTTTTTTCATTAATGACGCTGCATGGTATTTATACTAAGCGCGTATGCCAAAATTAGCATATCTGAAGCAGCTTCTTTAATTCCTTCACTCAAAAGTTCGATTCTTGGGAATCGAATCTTGTGTATACCTTACGCTGGCCTCCCTCGAAAAAAAAAATTAGGTAACTGAGGTCTGAACGGCTTCAGTTAACTAATTGAAAACGCGTGCTGGTCTGACTTTTTACATAATGGGTGGCAAAGTCAAAAAACCTTCCACACATTGTGTGGAGGAAAAACGCCACTACCATTTTACAAAACTAACCCCGAAGGGTCCAGGTGACACCATCAAACAGTGGATTTGCAGAGTTGCGGATACAGGGATGGCCAACTGCGCCCTAGAAAAACTGTTTTAGTTAAAAGTGTCAACACAATTGCACAGCATGACATTTCTTGACTGTTTGTAGATGCTCTCCCATAATTCATAATGGTCATGTGTTATGTTTTGTGAAGTTAGTAGGTTATTGAGTTAATTATTATATTATGCAGTATGTATTTTTTTTCTAGTCACTACATGTCCCCTTCAAAAATTTATAAAACAACAGTATGCCGTTTTTTTTCAGTGGCTCACTCCTTCCCCTCAAAATGTTTACACAGTATATATAATGGGGAATTTCAAACCAATTTGGTTCGGTTTTATTAAAGGGTGGGAGTTAGAATAAGAGAATTAATACAAGACTTGTTCATGAAAGCAGCAACTTCCTTGCACCATTCTGTCAATTCCGTGGAACCTCTCTTGATGGTCGCAGTCCTAGTAAAGGTATTCGTTGACCGTGTGGTCATCCTTCGTGCAGCAGGTCGTAGGTTCTGAGGCGCTGGTCCGGCTTGACGATGGACAGGAGGTCTCTTGGGAGGAGGCCAACCTTGCTGGGCGGCAGAAATCTTCCGTTTCCTGTACTTATTTATGCAAAGGAACTTTAAAATTGTCATTCTTCCTTTTGATAACCTTGTGTACCTTATCAGCGACGCATTCCTCCTTTGATGGAGTTTTTGTAGTGCACACTTTACCTTTCTTCGTACTTTTGCTTGTATCGGTATTAAATTTTAATGCAGATTCTATTTTATCAAATATATACGCCGCACCAACGTGTTTAGTTACTGGCTTTATCTCTCTACTTGTGTCATGTTTTTCAACAAACTGACTCCGTTTTTGGTATTGGTGCTTATGCAACTTCTTGTTTACCGCCTTAATTACTTCAGTATTTGCAGTTTTAATGCTGGAACCTGAAGGCGCTTTTTCACGTTTTTTATCCCCCTTAACTTTAGTTTTATCCTCTTTTGACGAAAAAGTCTCTTTGAAACTTGCGATATCAGAATCGTTATTATTTAAATTCTTTAACACTGCTTCAATTTTAGGAAGATTAAGCTTTTCGTACTGGTGCGTTTTAATGCAACCTGCGTCTATAACTTCCGAAGCATCAGCTAAACTACTTACAGTATAACTCTGTGTCAACTTTTCATCCTGACTCTCAGTATGGTTTTCATGTACTTTATTTAAAACCATATTATCAACCTGGCCTACAGCATCCTCATTCGGATGGAAACTTGAAATAATATCATCATTACCTAGCGAGTTCCTACTATCGTTTAAAGAATTTTTATTGTCGTCAACTAATAAGTATTCACTAACTTCCGTAACGCATACTTCGTCATCTACTAAATTTCCTTCATTAACAGATGTGTGAATATCATCTAAAATATCAGGTATAGCATCAATAGAAGTGTCAGATGATTTATTTTCTAAACCACTAGCATTAGTATCGGCACTATTTTCAGAAATTTGTACTGGAATTACCTCATCATTCCAGCTAGACTCACTTTCTTTATAAGCCACAAAAATACCCTGACTTTCACTATTCTCAAAATAATGATTACTGCTCGGACAAAATAATACATTTGACCAAACAGTTTCAACAGGTTGAACCATATCATGTGAATCAACTTGCCAGTGCAAGTAAGATGCTTCCATATTATTTACTTTAAGAGCACTAATTTCATTATAACGCCGTGCGTTTCTATTATTTTGCCTGCGGTACTGCTTACGCTGCTGGTTTGAAACTCGCGAAAAATTTTGGCGCGGTTGTATAAAACTTCTTGTACCTGAATGAGGGTACAGGGTAGCGAAGAAATGCCTATTGTCATGTTTAGCTAACGCTTGATGGAGGGTAACCTTGCTTGTAATTGTTTGATTATCTACAAAATCTTGAACACTTGGCTTCAAACGTTGGATAACTATTTTTAAGATTACCGCTTCCGCTACCCCTTCTAAATATTCCTCACACTTGGAAATCTTTTCTGTAGCAAAATCTAATGCAGACTGACCTTCACGTTGCCTTAGCGAATAAATTTCCGCTTCAATTTCACTTTGATTAAAGGTCTTTGGAAAAACACTAAGAAACTGTTGCTTGAATGACAAATAGTCAAAAATCAGATTACTGCTTTGCATGCATGTGTACCACTGAAATGCACTACCTCTTAAAGCGGCTAGAGCAATTTTAAGTTTATCCCCCTCTGGGGTGCATTGTTGCTGAAAGTAATGCTCAATTTTCTTTAGGAATTGGCTTGAGGGGCCGCCATTGAATGTGGCTTCGAATGGCGCAAAATGCTGAACCATAATTACCCGAGGAAAATTTCCAGCAGGATTTTGTTCTACAACACTCATTTTTAAATAGTATATAAGTACTTGCAACAATTTTATCAATATAAGTACACAGTACACAGTTTTTAATTTCAATTATGTTGTTCGTTACAAATTTAACGCTAACTACCAGGGTATATATAATTTCGGGCGCCAGTATAGAGTTTCTATGCTCACTTCTACCCAGACCTGGGTGTATATAATTTGAAGTGGCTGTCTATTTGAATTTGAACCACACACAGTTTATACATGAAACAATGTTTATTGAATTCGTTGCACATATAATTGGCTTTACAGCAATAAGCATGCGTACTACTTGTACGGAATGTATAAACACAGCTTTCAAGAACAATATATTTTTATACTCACGAACAGTAAGTCAAACCAGCAGTACTGCCATGTAAGCTTCTGGCCCGCTAAGCACTAGCGCAGGATAACACCTTTTCAACCTTAACAACCTCCCCCTTTTTTCATTAATGACGCTGCATGGTATTTATACTAAGCGCGTATGCCAAAATTAGCATATCTGAAGCAGCTTCTTTAATTCCTTCACTCAAAAGTTCGATTCTTGGGAATCGAATCTTGTGTATACCTTACAAAATTATTATGAGATACCGCAACAAACAGTGGAGAGGCGAAATAAACAAATAAGACAATCCGGTATTTATACATGATATGATTGATTCTAATTGGTCGACGGACGGGGGAAAAATAAACGTTGCCCCATTAGCAAAACTAAAGAAAGAAACTTAAATTATAAAAACCAATGTGGAAGTGACGTCATCGGTTAACGATATCCAACAAACTGAATATAACCCCACCACATATCCCAAAACTTCTACAAAACTCACCCATAAATATTTCACCCTCATACCCTGCAACAGTCCGAGGAAGATTTCCGAAGTAGAAGGAAAAATGTCTGAAAGTAGTGCAGATAATAATGATCCCACACTAAAATTTTAAAATATTATATTACACGTATGGGATTCTTTACCAAATAATTTTATATCATTGAAGAAACTAGCTGATGCTCTCCTAACGATGTTTGGGTCCACATATTCGTGTGAAAAATTGTTTTCTTTAATTAAATTTGTAAATCTACCAGCAGAAATAAACTTGGACATGAATTGACTGCGAAATGCGTTAAACTAATTAATACGGAATATTAACTTAATATTAAGAAACTATCTGAAAATAAATAACAAAAGATTTTTCATTATATATACTTTAACTTTATTATCAACTTTATTATTCATACATATACCATATCTATTAATAAATGATATTTCATGATATATATGTTATTTTCTTTATTCCTTGTTCATTCAAATATTTAGTGCAGGGGCGTCTGCCGACTGGGCAAGGTGTCACCTGGTGCGGAATTTCATAGTATCACCCCATATATATCACATTTTTGACGTCGACCTTTATTTTTGCTCTTCACTTGCTAAAGTAAAAGTCATAAAACAAAAAGGAAACAAACTTTTTAGAGGATTTTAAAAGTGAGAACCCCAAAATGTAGTTTTTAACCATTCCCCCCCTTTCCAATGACTTAGTGGCCCATGAGATAATGCTAAAAAAAGTAATAACAAAATATGACCCACTTCTCATAAAGGTTCTCCATCACTGGCCTCTATGGACCTGGTCTGGAATACATTCTGACCAAGGGTCATGAGCAACAACAACCAAAATGAAACATGTGAATTTCAAATTAAGCAAGCCAGAAGAATAAATAATTTTAGCAATAGTGAGCATTATTTATTTTATTCTTCCTCGGATTTTTATTATACTTTGATGATTAGAGTATTCGTAAAATTTTATAAATTAAGGCGATAATGAGCATTCAAAACTATCTGGTCTTCATTAATTCGTCCTTTAAGCTTATACGTTGTTTTTGTGTCTAAAACACCTGATATACGCACTGTATTTAAGATTGAAGATGGCTTTTTTCAATTCCTACTATTAGTTCACACTCTCTCTATATATATCTTGTTCAAATTTTCAATCGTTAATAAAAGTACTTTTTATTCATCCACTCAAGTTTAAATACATTTTTTTAAAGTTGTAGTGGATGACACTTGATGTTAATACAGTTTTTTCAAATATTAATTCATTAATTAAATTTAATTAATCAATTTTAGTTTTAGACCATATATATCTTGTTCAAATTTTCAATCGTTAATAAAAGTACTTTTTATTCATCCACTCAAGTTCAAATACATTTTTTTAAAACTTGTAGTGGATGACACTTTATGTTAATACAGTCTTTTCAAATATTAATTCATTAATTAAATTTAATTAATCAATTTTAGATTTAGACCTAGAGCGTCTCTTGCTCTTGAATAGTAATTTCCCTCTTCTTACTGTGTAAACGGTAGCACTGCGGTATCGCGGGCTTCTCCCGTCCTGTAGTTGCGAGATCGAATCCCCAACCTGACATACTTTTTCTCTCTCTTTCCCCCCTCCTAATCTCGCACAGTAGGCAAGGTTCTGGCAGGCAATCCTTTTTTTCAATTCCTACTATTAGTTCACACTCAATTTTTTCTTTGTTGACTTAAGTAGGAATGGATTTTAATATTTTTTTTATATATATTGCTTGTTTCTTCTTAAAATAAAAATATACTCCCGAAGTATCCGGGAAATGTGGCAATTCTAAACCTTCGTTTATTCCGTAGCAAAACAAATCTACTGATTCAAGAAAAGTTTTATGTTTGACTTTCTCCTTTTATCTTGAGTTTAATACTTTTAAGGATATTCCTTTGATCTCTATTTTGAAACTCAAATTGCAGAATTTGGGGAATTCTGTGAGCATACAAGTAATTTTTATCTACTGTTATTCCGCTTCTGAATGCCACTTTTGATCTGGACATAACATAACCTTTCAAGTAAATACTTCTATGCAATGCTTGCGTGTAATTTTACAATTTTTCTTTTATAATTTTCTAATATAATAACTTCAGTTTAAGTTTCTCTGAGACATTTATTTTTATATAATATCTTAATAAGATAATTATAAATTCCTTACTTTAATTTATTTATTAATAACTGTTTAGTCTAATGTATGACTAATCACATTATTTTCAGTAAGCACAGTTATTAAAATCTTATATATTAGAAAGAAAACAATTTACGGAATATATAGTAAAATATGTGTAGTTAATAAGCTAAAAAATGAAGTTACAATAATAAATTTATTATTTTTCTTACTATAAATTTGCCGCTTTTCTTTTTACATACTGAGTATTTTTAAATGGTTTTAAAATTAAATTATACACTCTCCAATTTTTTTATGCATTAAGCATATTATTTTACTGTTGTACTGTACTCCACTCCAATATTATATAACACTAGCTGAAGTACCCGGCATTGCCCGGGATTTTAACAATATTTGTTAACCAAAATCGAAACAGTATAAATAACATAGAAAAAGTATATGTGAAATGTCATACACATCTCAGAATTCAGGAATTTCAGCCTTTCATCATTGTAGCACTAAATTCTGAAAAGTAAAAATGTCAAATTGTCTAATGTTTGCTAACCAAAATTAATTTAAAACTAAACACGTTATAAATAACATAGAAAAAACATGTGAAATCTTATACACTTGAATAAAATGAAAACCCAATAAAAAAATATATAAAATTATAATAAACTCCTCAGAATTCAGCTAGATTTAGCCTTTTATCATTTGGGCAAAAAAAGAAGCTGAAATTACAGGTTTAGCAGAAATTTCCAATAGAACCATGATATGACTCTAGCGTTGCCTCTTAAAAAATGAAGCGTTTGATTGAGGGCTGCAAACCATTCAACTCCTCTCCACATTAAACTCCTATAAACATCCTCTACATATTAAATTCCTTTTCTCTCCATAATAAACTCCTCAGAATTTTGGTAGATTCAGCCTTTCATCATAGTACCACTAAAATCTGTAACATCCTCTCCAGAAATATAAATTTATTAATTACAATAATTAAACTCACGCAAATGTATGAATTACATAAGTTTTTTAACCAACATTTGAATAATTCATAAATGAAAAAGCATAGGAAAATAAAGATAATAAGAACTTCCAGAATACAAATTAATTACCCTTAATTTTTAATTAATAAAAAACCAACAAAATATGAATAAAAACGATAGTTGTTTAAAAGCATATGAAAAGAAAGCTATTATAAAGATAATAATAAAAAAAGCATATGAAAATAATGCTCGCGTATGAAGTTAACTTTATGATATAAAGATAGTAATAATAATATAAACCGCGTGCATAAAATATTTAGCTTTTCAAGCCAAATAAATTAATTTTTAGAAAAAAAATACTTTTAATCGAGAAATTAAATACATTGCACAAAATTTTGATTTTAACAACTTTCTACCCTACAATTTACATCCTACTTCTTTGAAGTTGGGTGTTGAAACATCCTCTTTGAAAAATTTACACCCTACTTCTTTTAAATAGGATGTAAATATAAAGTTTTAACAGCGAATTGAATGCCAGTTAAAAATTATTGTTGTTTAAAATCATATGAAAATTGTGCTATTATAAAGATAAAAAAAAGCATAGGAAAATAATGCGTGCGCATGAAGTTAACGTTACGATATAAAGAAAGTAATAATATATATATATATATATATATATATATATATATATATATATATATATATATATATATATATATATATATATATATATATATATAACAGTTCCGTAACTAACTGACTGACTGACTGATTGACTGACTGACATACAACGTACAGACCAAACCGCGGGAAATAAAAGGGCTGAAATTTTGCATGGCGATTCTTCTTATAGTGTAGGAGTGCACTATGAAAGATTTTTGAAAAATTCTTCTTAGATTTTTTTTAAATTAAATTTTTGAGTTGTTTTAGTAACTTTTTTTAAGTTTGCATTTAAAATAATAATAATTTGAGGGTTATAAAATTTATATCACGAAAAAGATCATAAAAATTCCTTTAATATGAAATCTTTTTCGAATCTTTGCCTCCATTTTATGATTTTTGTTGAATTTTTAAAGATTAATTTTTAGAATTTAACCTTTTACATGCCACACTATGATCAAGGAATAAAGTACCATATTTTGCTGCGTAACTTTGGTCGATAACTTCCAGGAAGTCGGTCCAACAGGTGTACTCCACTCATTCCTTTATTATATAATTTTATAATGTAAGGTTAAGGAAAATCAACTTTTATTTTAGCTCGGACATATCTTTTTGCTCTTCCTAATGGTTCGTGAGTGATAAAATTTGATGTAATAGTTACATAAAAACTATCGTTCCAATGGCACATATAAACTTCTCCATCGCATCGGTAATCAAACTCTCCACGTTGAAATTTTGATATTTCTTTTGCTGTTTTAAGAGAACATTGTCCCGTTCTGGAATCTCGCACTGTGCCGATTGCCTTAAAGCCTTTGTTAGATAAATCTGTCAGCAGACTGTACGATGTAAAAAAAGTTATCGAAAAATATTTTGCGTTTCTCTGGATTGTCAATAAAAGATAATAGTTCGGAGACAACTTTTGATCCAAGTGGCAAATTTTCATTTTTCGAACCTTTTCTACCGTAGATAGACATAGCATAAGGATAACCATTTGCTGAGCAGATCATCCAAACTTTGAAACCAAAGCGAATTGGCTTTCCACGTATGAACACCTTAGCCGAACGATGCCCATAACACGGAACCATGGATTCATCAATACTCATATTTTCATGAAAAAATCCAAATTGACGAAAATTTTTTCCAACCTCTTTAAAAAAGGGAGAAATTTTTCCTAATTTATCACCTGGTTCCAATTTACTATTATCAACAATGTGGAAATACTTTTTTAACATCCGAAATTTATTTCTGAGCATTGTATTGTTAACAATTAGGATATGCAAATCTTCCTGAGAGCTCCAATATGTATTTTCATCAGGTACTGAGTGGTAGCCACTAAACAACAGTAATCCAAGAAACTGCCGAATGTCATTTGCGTCGACGTCTAAAGAGTCTCCTTTTTGTAGGGCGTACAGCTTTGTAAGTTCGGCTGAATTTTCTAAGTAATCAGACGGCAGAATCACTGATTGACGGCAGAATCAATGATCACGTGTGATATCACTGCTTTTGTATATCGTTACATGCCAAAGTTCCTTTTTTTGGAACATTGCATTTTTACGCAGTCTTGAGGAAATATTTCTTGTTATTTTTTTAATTTATTTTATTAACTCGTTAAACTTGTCCTTTGCAAGTACGATGGGGAAATTTTTGGGTCGATTTGAATTTTTAGGAATTTTATAGAATTTTATTTCGTACGTACTGTAAAAATTGTATAGATACTGACAGATATCACAGTTTATTTTTAAAAAAATATTAAACATGGTGTTCCAAAAAAGGAACATTGGCATGTAAAAGGTTAATTTATTAAACGCTGATCACGTGATTTCATTTTTTGTTACTTTAAATAAATTTATCTTCACATAACAACGAAATAGGCAAAAAAATACTTTATTTCTTGGTAATGCGGCAGACGATTGGATATTATTAAAAAAAATATTAAAATAATGTAAAAGATATGTTCCTCAAACTGTACTACATTAACTGTACTATATTTTTTAGTATGTTCTATGAGATTTAATTTGAATAATTTCTTCTACATTATTTTGTCTATAAAAAAATCCCTTACGATTTTTTTATTAATATATTTTTTTTTTTTTTTTTACATCAATCGTATACATTGATCATCGTATTTATTATATATATATATATATATATATATATATATATATATATATATATATATATATATATATATATATATATATTGGCATTAATTGCATACACTGACATTGCATTTAATTTGAATGTACCGTTCGTTTAGGAACACCTCCTAAACGAACGTTTAGGAGGTGTTGGTTTATGGAATACTAAAAGTTTAAAATAGTGGCGCCATCTATTGCTCATATGTGAATCGAGAATCGCATCCTTCAAAAATTGTTGGTTATCGTAATTGTTAGCAATACAATGCCCAGAAATAAATTATTGATGAATATTTGTTAACCAAAATCAATTTTAAAACTTAACACAGTATAAATAACATAGAAAAGATTTAGCCTTTATCATTGGAGCAAAAAATCCTGGAAAGTAAAACATAAAATATATAAATTTATAATAAACCTACCAAAATCCATTAAAAAACTAAACACAGTATAAATAACATAGAAAAAAAAGCATACGAAATGTTATACACATTAATAATATGAAAACCAATTAAAAATATATAAATGTATAATAAACTCCTCAGATTTCAGCTATATTCGGTCTTTCATCATAAAAAAATGAAAAAATAAAATAAAAATAATTTTAAAAAATAATAAAATAAAATAAAAATAATAATTTAAAAAATAATAAAATAAAATAAAGATAATAATTAAAAAAAATAATAAAATAAAAGCTGAAATAAAAAAGCCTTCATAAAAAATCTGAAAATACAGGTTTAGCAAAATTTGCTCGATCCCATACTCGAACCCGAGTCTTACGGGGTATCAAATGAACCGTTTTAACGAAAGCGCCACGATTATACACAACACTGTTGAGTAAAGTAAAAAAAAAACCCAATGAGTTTTTTTGAAAGTTGCTATGGGTTGGTGAATATACATATATTTATGGAGTAAGAGGAGTTTTAAGTGAGAAATAAGTTAGCAGGATAGAAGCTTAGTCTTTAACTCTTCAATAGACACAAAGACATAAGCGAGGGGGGTTGCAGTAGCGATTAAAAAAGATCTCGTGACACTTAGCGTGGTTGATTCGAATTTTCCATCGCGGGTGATAGTGTCAATATGCCGCTGGATCCGATTTATTTTAGAGTATAAAATCTGACTTGAAAGATTATTATTTTTATTTATTATTCTGGTTTAATATATAACTTGAAACTTTTTAATTTTATTTATTTTTATCTTTTCGCTCGCTGTTTGCCAGCTAACCCTAACGTGGACGCCATATTCAGAGGGGTGATTCCACAAAGTGTAACAGCTTACAAATTGTTGGTTTTTTATTAATTAAAAATCAACGGTGATTAATTTCGATTTTTGAAGTTCTTCATACCCTCGGCTGTTTTTAAAGACGCCTGTATGTAAAATTTCACGATTATTGCTCATAAACTGTGGATTTCTGTACAATTACAGCGAGACAAACTTTCATTTTTATATATTAGATATCATTTTCGTCGCTACCTTACTCGCCACCCAGCTGTTATCGCTCTGCTGCATCTGTTTCGACACATGTAAGATCCCTGAGTAGTGAACTGTCGGGGGTGAGGTATTCTGTTCTTGATTCATATGACGGCCCCTCACCGATCGTCAAAATGTTTTATCCAACATATTTTGTAATGAAATATTCACTAAACTGCAGGTTTCTTAAGCAGGTTCTGCTTTTCAGAATTAATTGAAAAATATATACAAGCTGACTTTTTTTATTTATTTATTTATTTTTTGTGCAAATATACATTTTCTGTTTTTGTGTTTCTGATTGAAGCAATATAATAGTTCTTTCACCCGTTTACCATTTCTCTGCGCATCTTTTATGAAACACACCTAACAGTTTCATGAGCGAGAAATATAGAGCTTACAAAATATCCAGTTCAAGACCGTTCGAACATCATAGAATTTCCTAGGAATTCAACATTTTGATGGAATTCAACAAATGCAATCAAGGGACAAGGAACTTAGCTCCAAGTACGCATAGTTGATCAAACTTCAAAATCGGCTGGATATCCTATTTTAGGCGCCGGCGACCGGCGAAAGGGCTTACGAGAGTAAAAAGTACGTTCCGTTTTCGAACTTTTCGGGTTTATTTTGTTTTCTTGGAACTTGTTACGTCAGCTCCCTTGCCACTGACAATGAAAAATAAAGGTATGAAGAATTTTTGGTGTTGCTACCGGAAGGGAAAATTAAACTGATAAAAATGCTCAAAAGCATACAAAGCAAGCTTAGATTATAATTTTTTTAAATGTCAAAAAAAGTTAATTTTCGAGGTTAAGTTTTATTTCTGTATTTGTTCTTTCCCTATTAAATCCTAACAATGACCAGCCTCACAGCATTCATTTCCTACAGAGTTACAACGCAATTCTCACTGCTGGAAAATATAATTCTCTTGTGAAGAGAAAAGAAAATAATTGAGTAATCCTCTCCAAGCACCAATGGAAATGAAATAAAATACCATGTTTCTTAAGAAAAGAATGCTCTGGACTAGTTTCCTCGAACATCCATGGTTAGCGTTCGAAAGTTTGTACTTCCTAGAGAGGGCAAATGTATTGCATCGAGATTTATTTAGAATTTTGTTGATACTTACTAAGTGATCTTGGATTCTAATATTTGAGAAAGAGTAAGGAAAAGTTGATTTCGTAGATTTTGGTGGTAATATAATTCGCAAATAATCTCATTCACCAAAAGTTTCTCGCTTAAAATGCTAAATTCATAAATTGCTTTAATATTGCAGTTCTTTTACTCCGATTTTTGCTCTCTCGGCTATATTACCTCTCTTTGTTGCAATTGAAACTTCAAACCATTCCGCATCATACTTTGTTTTTCATAATCGATAATTTCAATAAAACTTACTGGTCGTCGTACTCCCATTAACATTTCCCATACTTTTTGAAGTTAATTAATCTTTTATGCAGTTATTTTCCAATGAATAGTAGTTATTAGTTCATATAATGTATATCAACCGAAAGTTTCATTCAAATTTCAGAGGTCTACAATGTTTAAAAAATGTTCTCTATAACAGCCTGCTAAACCAAAATTTACAGACAGAAACAAAGTCGCACAAAGAAATGTAATGGGCCGTTGAAGCATGCATGCATTTATTTCATATCTATTTCCCTTTTTCGACTACTCTCCATATTGCTTCGTGTTCACTCGTAATGAATAGGATTTGCATTGGTGTCCAAAATTATCTTTACACTAGATGGTAACCCGTCATTTTGACGTCATAATGGAAAAAGTATATGAAAGTAAAAAAATATCCCGAATTATCTAACAATATTGCATTTAATCCACACCTTGTAAAAGCAAACCCTTTCATTATTTTTTATTTATTTAGTTTTTCATGCGATTGGAGTAGTAGACTGCCATCCAGTTTTTTACAGATCACTACGCGATATGAATACTTGAGCTACTTGATTCATTCACATTCAAGTTTGTTTACTTTCAGAATTCATCGCAAAAGTAAACATATTTTTAAAAACTGTTAAATATACAGCTAAAAGCATCCAATGTTTTTTTTAGTTCTGAATGTTTTATAGAAAAATAGGCTGAAGAAACGTGATTTGATGGAGAAGATATTAGTTTTTAGGTAAGAAAAAAATCTGATCCACATCTGAAATTGAAATTAAGCCTAAGCGGCTGTTTGTTTACTGAGGGCTTCAATTGAAAGATGAGTACAGCCCGGAAGTGTTATACAGAGACAACGACTATTATATATATAATACATTAAAATAGTGATATTTCCAGTAATGCCTAATCAATATCATTTATTTTTCAGGGAAACGTGAAAAAGGAAAACTTAACGATAATTATCCAATCCATTTTGATCTAACTGTTTCTGATATGTAAATAATCGCGTTACGTCAGTGATCTCAAGCAATGGTCTCCACCATCAAAGGCAGTAGCTTAGGAGCCAACAAGTAAGTAGAAATCGAAAAGTTCGCAATACATGCCAGCTCCGGCATCTTGCATCAGCAAATATTACACAAGCAACATCTCTACTGCCTGAGAAATAAAATTTTCCTTTCAGGGTTTTTGAACGACTGGAATGTTTTTCCCTGTTCCATCACAATGAAAGACAAATATTTACACACGTATATACGAAGTACAGTGCAAGACACATTCGCAGAAGTGACAGAGGTGTATTATGTTGAAAAAATATTCGCAATCACCGGCAATTAGTCGAAGACGAACCAGTCGTGTAATTGTCCCATACATAATATTTCCTTTTTCGATTGAAAATTTTGAATGGGGGATTGTCAATGAACTACAGGTTTCTTAAAGTTACTTCATTATCATTAGAGAATATTTAGAGTTATAAAATATTTATTAGAAATGATAAAACTTTCACTTAGGTGTCAACTGTAAGGTTGATAATTAAATTATGAAAACAGACTTTCGAACACTTGCTCCAAAAGAGATTTTATTTACTTCTCTACTGTTCTACTCATGTCTTCAGTGGTTCAATCATCTTTATAAACCATATTTATAAACATTTATTTAAATAGAAATTAAGCATTATATTTTATGCAATAAGAAAAAATTTTCTTTGATAAATAATATACGTCTGTACAAAGAAAGAAAGTTGCAAAGGAATAAATTTCATTTTGTTATTTTCAAACGCACATAGAAATGTTTATTAAAGGTGAAATTATAGCCTGAAATGGAAAACCGTTGCGCAGATGGAAAATAAAAAAAAATCAGTGAACCGAAAAATATTCATTTTAAATACCGCTGAATATTAAATTTCCCTTTTTAATCCATTTATTTTCGCCTACGAGAAATTCATTAACTCTTACACTGGATACTTCTCATCCACTTACAACTCTAACATTATTTTTTCTAAAAACATCAGTAATGCATTTTTAATTTTCAACTTGGGAATGAAAAACCCTTTTACCCAGGCAACGCAGAAATTTTATTTTCCTTCGATAGTGCAACATTTGACCTATACAAGTAAATTTCTATATCCCAATTTCTTGAGATTCAGTTCTCACGGGAAACATAAACGATTCATATAACCTCATTTTTTGGTGAAGCGTTTGCAAACACGATTTCGTTATAGGATGCTTGAAAACATGTTATTTTATGCAGTATGGATTTTTTTCTTGAATAGATACATCGTGACATTCCAATTTTCAATCATATTACAAAACCGCTTTTGCTGAAATATAGATACTACTAAGACAGCACGTTTTTATGTTTAGTTATATTTTCCTAGTTCAGGCTTAGAGAGCTTACACGTTATTTAGAATCATAATATTACGTTTCATATATACGTTTCATAATATACATATATATCTTTAGTTTATTTTCATCCTAAAAACGTTGTAGAAACAGACAAACTGAAAGCAAATATATTTTTAAAGTATTCTGGGTTGTACTACAGTAATATATTTAGTTAAATTATGTGATCATGAAAATTGCCAGCGTTTACTTTGTCCTGGAATTACATGGCTCATAAATGTAATACTTTTAACTTTCTACGTTAGGTACAGGGATTATCAAAATGACGGAAATCCCTGCTTAAGGTTGCTGGTACAAATCCTACTGGATTTTCTCACCTTAATGTTAACCTATGGAGAAAATGTGTCTACTATTGAAGCTATATAAATGTTGATATTTCAATAAAATCGGTATTTTCAGATAGCTTGAACTGCAACTTGTAAGGTATACACAAGATTCGATTCACAAGAATCGAACTTTTGAGTGAATGAATTAAAGAAGCTGCTTGAGATATGCTAATTTCGGCATACGCGCTTAGTATAAATGCCATGCAGCGTCATTAATGAAAGCGGTTGTTAAAGGTTGAAAAAGGTTGTTATGGTTGATAGATAAGCGAGAGGGAGCTACGGGGTAAGTAGCTCCAGTACTATCCTGCGCTAGTGCTTAGGGGGCCCAAAGTTTGCGTGGTAGTACTGCTGGTTTGACTCTCTGCTGGTTTGTGAGTATTGGCAATGTGTATTTCTATTGAATGTTAATATATATATTCCGTACAAGTAGTACGTATGCTTATTGCTGTAAAAGCAAATTCTATATGTGCAACGAATTCAATAAACGTTGTTTCATGTATAAACTGTGTTTGTATGAAATTCATTTAGAGTGCCACTTCAAATTATATACACCAAAGTCTGGGTAGAAGTGAGCTAATTTACTCTATAAACTTGCAACAGGATTCATTTTATAAATTTCGTTCACCAAAGGAATTTATGAGCGTTTGAAACACTGTATGTCAGATTTTTCTCCCGAATAATTAAAATTTTAAAATATTATTTCCATTTAAGAAAAACGAAAAATTCCCCAGGGTGTCAAATTTATTTCTCTATTGCAAAGTACAATTTAAAAAAAACAATCTTAAAATCCAACTCGGCAATCCTTGGATACATTTTCTCCATAGCTTAACATTGAGGTGAGAGAATCCAATAGGGTTAGTACACAGCGGTCTTAGAAAATGCACTTGCGACGCTGCGTGAGCAAATCGCGACGAAGATTTTATCGTCTAGGAAACGTTTACAATACATGCATCAGCTATCACGTTGTAGTGGTACAGTCAGTGTCGAATTAGGTGTTATGGATGTGCATAATCAGAATGACTTGCAGAGAGGTATAAAAATTGACGCGAAGTTTGCGCGTGCTTCCATGGATAAAACGAAATGAATTGCGGGTTTATCATGGGACACGGTATCAAGGATTATGACGCCTTATATTAATGAAAGAGGTGTTGCGTCTAAAATCAAAAAGTGTGGACGTCAGTGAAGTCAGTGAGGGAGAAGTGGAACTTGGTATGGATCGTACGACGGAAACCAAAGGCACATGCAAAGCAGCAGATAACAGCACAGATGAATAGAAGTCGAAATGATCCTGTTCCAGCAGTAGCATTACGTCATGAGCTGCATAAATCTGGTAGTTATGATCGTGCTGTAATCCAGAAGCTGCGCATTACTGACACTATGACAGGAAAATGCGTGAGATGTTTCTGCGATTTTCAAAATATAAAATTAACGGCTGGAAATTCTATTTCCATCCATCTTTCCTTACAAAGGATAATCTATATATATAAAACAGTTCCGTAACTGACTCACTGACTGACAAACAACGCACAGACTATACCGCTGGACCAAAAGGGCTGAAATTTTGTATGGCAATTCTTCTTATAGTGTAGGGGTGCACTAAGAAAGATTTTTTAAAAATTCTTCTTAGATTTTTAAAATTAAATTTTTAAGCAGTTTTAATAACTATTTTTAAGTTTGCATTTAAAATAATAATTTGAGGGTTAAAATATTTATATTACAAGAAAGATCATAAAAATTCCTTCAAAACGAGACCTTTTTCGAATCTTTACCTCCCTTTTCTGATTTTTGGTGAATTTTTAAAGATTAATTTTAAGAATTTAATTTATTAAATGCTGATTACGTGCTTTCTTTTTATGGTACTTTAAATAAATTTATCGTCACGTGCATAAAAACTAAGTAGATAAAATAAAAAAAAATTGTTTGGTCGGGGGACCCCCAATCAGGAACCAAGTTCCTTACGATATTTTTTCAACTATAAACGGGATTTAATATGTAGATTTCTATTGATTATATATATATATTCTTTTGATTATATATATATGCATATATATACACTCATGGACAAAAAAATTAGTGCACCAAGAAATAATTGCGGTATCGTAACGAAACTTGCAATGAAGGTACATGTCGTGGAGATATGCAAATGATTAGAAATGCAGCGTGATTGCGCATTACGTATAGCCGGTAGAGGGCGTTGAACATCGTACTCTGTGGAGTATAAAACAGGTAACCAAAGCTTGTTTGAGTGTGCTGAATCATTTACAAATTAAGAGCTGAGATAGACATGCCATTACGCCGTGTTCGAAGACAATATAAGCAGTTGTCGCAGTTTGAGAGGGGGAGAATCGTCGGGATGATGGAAGCTGGGTGGTCAGCTAGGCGAGTAGCTCGTCAATTAGGCCGCTCTGATTATGTTGTGAGGAGGTGTTAGGACCAGTGGACCTGAGAGATGTCATGTACACGAAGACCAGGCTCAGGACGCCCTCGACAGACCAGTCGTCGAGAAGACCGCCACATCGTAAGAAATGCACGCGTACAGCCAACTGCTTCATCGGCCGCCATCCAGGCACAGGGAGGCTGTACTTAAATAGCATCGGGAGGGCCCTATTCATCTCAGCGACATCGAAATCTACGGATTCGACACTATTCTCGGTCATTTTGGATATTTATATACACCCCTTCTTCCTTCCCCCTCTCCATGCTAATGTGGTGGGGGGGGCTGAACTTGCACTTAAACGGCATCAGAAATGTCACTATTCGTCTCAGCGACCACGAAAACTATGGTTTTGACACTACTTTCGCTTTTTTGGACATTTTATATTCATTCCTTCTTCCCCCTCCCCCCTCACCCTCACAATGCTGACGGGGGGGGGGGGGGCTGAATTTCACATAGACGCCATCGAGAGTGTCACCATTAATCTCAGAGATCCCGAAATCTATGGATTTGACACTAATATCATTTTCGATTATTTTTACATGTGCCCCCTGCTCCCCTATGGCTGCTAGGGGTATCTTAATCCCCCAGTGTTTCATTCCAGATTGTAAGTGATATGTGTACAACTTTTGGTTGAAATTGTTCCAGGCGTTCCAGAGTGATGCTGGAACATACATACATACATTTATATATATATATATATAAATATATATATATATATATATATATATATATATATATATATATATATATATATATATATATATATATATATGTATGTATATATATATATAAATATATATATATATATATATATATATATATATATATATATATATATATATATATATATATATATATATATATATATATATATATATGCTAGATTAATTCGTTTTTCATTATAAAATTTTTATGTTGATTTCTTAAACAGAATTTCGGGTATTTTCTTCCTATCTATAGATTTCTAAGATTGACGATTCGGAAGAAATTTATAGTTTCTATGACATGGAAGAAAATTTATTCGAAGCTCTCATAAAAAACTTACGATTTGAGTATATAACAGCTTTTGAATTTAAGGTGATTTTGCAAATATATATAAAAATTTATATGCTATGAATTTTCTAAACTGTATCTCCAAAATTATTTGTCTTCAAACGACTATCAAAATACTTTAAACTAGAATTCTCCATTTTTATAACATTTTTATAATACACGTATTTTTATTTAAAGTTTTATGAGTCATTTTACAGCTGAGTATAATGTATAGAATTTTTTCTACTATAAACATAGCAGCCAACAAATTCAGCAGCATGCCATATCAGTCTTAGATTTGAAAACGATTTTTTCGATTTTTATAACTTATTTATTTATTATATTTTGTAAAAAATTGTAATTTTCTAATAGTTTGCGTGATTATATAAACAACGTAATATTATGTAACACGAAGATAAACTACTGCACGTTTTTGTAAAATTAAACTTATTAACTGCAATGAAAACATTTTGTGTTATGTGCAGAAAAAATATTTTTTTACTCAAGGCATAAATGAATTTGCATGTCGTCATCCATATTCATATGATTAAAAGTATTTTTTAATATATTAAAAACAGTCCTATATGAATAAAAAGTGTGGGTTACGATTTTTGTTAATTTTTATACTAAAATAGATATCATGATGAAATAGATTTTATACCAAAATTAATTAATTATGAAATATAATGGTTGTAACTTTTAAAAATGTGAATTTTTTCTTGTAATGTCTCTCTGGAAGTTTTAACGATTCACTAGAAAACTTAGAAAAGATAGGGATGAAAATAAACCATTTAAGTATGGGGACAATCACAAGTATTTATACTACTAGAGATTGTCATAAATTTGAATTTTTCTAAAGGGTAAATTAAAAAAAATTGATTTCTTTTCCAGGAAAGTGTTAATTTTTTTCTCGCAGTTAAAAATTATTAATATAAAAAAATTAATGAACAAATATTTCGTGAAATATTTAAAAATTGTGCACTAAATACTACGTGTACCAAACTATTTCCTTTTAAGGTCTTCTCAAATTTAATTCAACCTTCTACATTTATGATTTAGCCAAAAGGTAACAGCACAGTTCCTTTGTATGTGATTCTGCTTGTTTCAATACCGTAGTTATGCGGTACTGAAACATGCGGTTCGGGTTTGTTTAGTATAAATTTCCGGATTGTTTATGGCTCATGTATAAAAAATGACACTATTAAAAAATTCATCGGGTATTTAAAATTACATATCTTCAAAAAGTGAAATATGTATAAAAATTCAAAATTTCTTTACAAGGCTTAAATACACTGGTTATCAAAAATTAAGTAAAAGTCGCAAAAAATAGCGATTACTCAAAAAGTTAGGCATAGAATTTAATGAAACTTATACACATAATAAAACATATAGGTAGGTATAAAATAGAATAAAAAGAAACCGCCAGACAATTATGGAGTTATAGAAACTAGCATATGTATACAATGAAGAAATCGAATCTGTCAATTTTGGTATAGGAAAAGTACATTTAATATGGCGTATGATCCCCCCGAGAAGCAATACAGCACATATAGCGATGTCTCATGCTGTCAATTATGCGGTCTATAAGTTCGGTAGGAATTGAGAACCATTGCTCTTGCAAATCAGTTGAAAGTGCGGCTAGGGTCCTAGGAGAAGAATTGAGAGCAACTATACATCGTCCTAAAGCGTCCCAAACATTCTCGATAGGATTGAGTTCCGGTGATCAAGATGGCCACTCCATGCTCTGAATTGTTTCCTGCTCCAGATAAGCATCCACTATGCGAGCCCTGAGCGGTCTCGCGTTATCGTCCTGTAGTACAAAAGGGTTATGAGCAATTAAAAAAATTTTTGCAAATTCTGGTCTCCTAAGTTGATGATGATCTCTTATCCCTTGTATATATTTTGTGTTTTATTTTGAGTTTCATAAAGTGCTTTTTTTCAGTTGCATTGATTTTACAATTTTATAAGTGTGTTTATATTTTGAGTCATAACATAATTTGGATACCCTGACTTATTGCTATACATTTTTTGATAAATATTATTCTAATTGTTTTTATAGTGTATATTTTTTGGTTGCCGGTAAATTAATGAGGAGGCCATATTATACTAAGTATTTTACTGCACTGAACTAAATTTTATTGATTGTGTGATCTTAAAACAAAAAAGAATGAGGTATGGAATTTGTAGGCTAATCTTCAGTAATATAAGATGTGAAGGTTTATGAAGTATTTTAATCTTGAAAATGGTAAGATTTTCCTAGAATGTTGAAAACTATATGAGTTATTTTAACATATTCTGTCAATTATAAAGAATGATTTAATGTTTGACCAGGCACGGGCCTTTTTCACATCTCTCCTCAATTCATATGGATTAGGGTTTTAAGTAGGTCATTGATTGATTATGAAAAGTGCATAATAATAAAATTTGAGAAAGGAAATTGTTTTGAGTATCGTAAATAAATTTGAAAGTTGATAAGTTGATTCAATACATTTAAAATCGAATTTACTTTTTCTCATATATTTTTATAATTTATATTGTGTATTCTTGGTTTTATTGATTAGGATGATATAAATTTTATGGTGTGTTTTTGATAAAAAAAATAATAATAATGTGAATTTCAGAGATCCATTTCTTTTTTTCTTGGGGGGGGGGGGAGCTACCACCCTTGACTCCATTTTTTAGATGGTTAAACTTTGTGTGTTGTCTAAAATAAAAAATAAAAAGAAAAGCTGTCTTGTTTAAACCCTCTTTTTTGAGCTACTTCTGTATGTATTTTTCTCTCTTGATCTCATAAAAACAAGTGTATAGTTATGGTGTTATTTTGGAAAATATGTTGTTTTGGGGGGTTTTGTGTACAGATGAAGAATAATGTATAGCGTCCGGTTTAAAGAGTTAATATTCTTATTTTGTTTGTATACAGATGTGGACTTCTGCATTACATTTTAGTAGTATCGATGATTTTTGATTTTCTTATTGCAATTACTTATACTTGAGATATTATTGTGTTTTTCTTTAATAATATTGATGATAATTATGTTTTTAGTGATTGTTATAAATTCTGATGATTGATATTGTAATGATTAATATTTCGTCGATGGCAAGTATGTCTCAAATGGAGACTTATGTAACATGTATCTATACCTCGATTCAATCTGGATAAGTGTAAGAAGAGATAAATTTTTAGCCTAGGGTAATTTTTTGATTTTTCGGGTAGGCTTAATAATTTTCATCTGAGATTTGTGTTGACTGGGGACGGTCGCCCAATTCAGTATTCGTTTCGGTAGGTGATTATGTAGGATTTCGAATATAATTTTAGTGTTTTTTTCTCTTCTGAAGACTTGCCACATGAAATTAGCTACCCCTTGTATGCGTGCCTTCAGAGGCACGGGGGGGATGGGGGAAAGTTGGCAAAACAATAATTAAATACTTTACAGAGGGGGCTTCAAAGTAGTTAATTTTGTGCACCACTATTTTCAGTATTTCGAATTCACTATTATTCGTATTTCGAAACGCGATGCGAATTTAGGGGAATTCCCTTTTTGAACTAATAAAGAGAGTGTCTATTAATACTATCAAGATATGCCTTTGGGTCCACATTCGGCGCTGACGTCACGATCATGCGCAGGAGTTTTAAAGGGTTTTGAGACAATAGAGTTTTTCGCAGAGCGGGATAGAATTTCAATCGAATTGGTCACGCGTCTCGAGGCTCGAGATGACGACTTGGCAGGTAATTAATAGATTGAATTGGGGTAGGTTAACATTCAGAAATAAACTCTTAAGTGTAATTAAATTGCAGTTCTTTGACACAGGCCTATAATCACTGACTGCTATATAATTAATAATTATTTAGGAATAGTTTAAGATGAAGTAAGGTGAGATAAGACGACATAATGAAGATGGGTAAGCTTCGTGTCATATATATATATATATATATATATATATATATATATATATATTTCGGGAACAAAAATACACTGTTCATTAACATTATCATGTTAGGAGTTATATGTTTTAATTAAAATAATAATACAGCAAAAGAAATATATTATGTATTAAATTATTTATATAGGCTTTCCGATTGAATAAATGTTCTTTATCTTTTGTGCCCCATGCATCCCAAAGCTGATAAATCACAGTAGAACTTAGAAGTTTATTGGACAAAATAGATATAAGACTCTTAATATATTGGTGAGGTACTTAATCATAGTTTGAGTAAAATATTTTCTTGGACAGAAGCCAGTGTGCTCCAAGTATCATAATCAAGTCGCAAATCAAAAATTCCCCCTTTACAAGAAATCCGTGCTCTTATTAATGGATCGAGTTTTTTATTCTTTCTAACGGTCTCACATACTGTGGAAGACAGAAAATTATATCCTATATCTGTGGTGAAATATTACCTTGCCAATAATTCACTGCAAATAATGTGATTCACAAGAGATATAAATGCTACTGTTATATCAATATCGAATTTATAAAAAAAACATTATATATATTGGTTTAGTTTTTAAAACTTTATATATTACCCAAATAAAATTCCGTTAGTAATTTTTATCTTAAATAACTTTTTTGAATACAACGTTTTAAATACTTCTGTTATATGAACTGATATTTATGTTTATATATATATATATATATATATATATATATATATATATATATATATATATATATATATATATATATATATATATATATATATATATATATATATATATGTGTATGTGTGTGTGTGTGCGTGTTTAAGTATATATATAATACATATATAAAAATAATTTAATATTTTTAACAAGAAACAGCTTGTTTTAAATGAAAATTGCTTTATTAAAGAAACAAATTAGATAAAACTAAGAGAAATAAAAAATTAGGCAAATTAACAGAATTAAAATAATGAATTTAAAAGCCTGAACAGCTGAGGTTAATATAAAAGATAACGAAAGATTTATAATTATCATAATTTATAAAACTAAAACACGAAATTTTGTTTAAAAAATTAACAAATTTCAAAATGCCTTCGTCCTGTAGAAATACATTAGATTCCCTGAGAAACAATTAATAACCAATGTTTTATAATTCTCCGATACGAAATTCATATTTTCAAATGTTTAAAATAATTAATCAGCCAAGTAGCTCTTAGCTAGCTGTTTTGAACCATTTATCTTGATATATATATCATTATTTTGACTTATTTCAAGTAATTGGATTAATTCCAATCTTAACAATCAATCATTTCTCTCTTATTAAAGATTTTCCTTCTGCTGTATACTTTAATAAATAAATCTGTTAAATTTTCAATATGCGATCCATTAAGAGTATCCTTATATGTTCAAAGTGTAATTACCTGAAGGAAAAAAGACTGACTTCAGTCCAAATTTCAATCCAAATATGAAATCAATCATTTTCAGGTTCTGAAAATTAATAAGAAATCCTTAAAATGTGAAAGTAATTTTCAAGATACAACCCTTCTTTAATCTTGAAATTAATTATCACTGGGGCTTTTACGACGTTTAAAATTGTTCTGTTTGACGTTTACTGCAATGCCTTTCCCCTTTTTTAGGCATTAATATAACATTAATCGGTCCTAACAAATGTCGAAAAATACATCAAGCAGCTGAGCTTATACAAAGGCCAATAAAATATTAAATAATTAAATCTGTTCTTTTTAAAGGAAAGTTTACCTGCTAAAACTTTACAAACACAGACACACATGCAAGCATACGTACATATATATATATATATATATATATATATATATATATATATATATATATATATATATATATATATATATATATATATATATATATATATATATATATACAGCGTGTCCAGCGAAGGAGCCCCTGATTTCAAAATGAAAAATCTCGAAAAGAAAGATTTGTAGAAGAATGCAACAAACGGTATGTGTGTTGTGAAAGCTGTATTAATTTTATACACTAATTTTCGAAATAGTTACAGAAGCTGCTAAAAGATGGCGTTCCTAGAAGTCTCACAATAGAGCCGCAGGCATGGATTGACCTCCATATTCGCCGGACCTCAGTCCTTTTGACTATTTTTTGTGGAGCACATTAAAAGATACTGTCTACAAGAACTATCTCACCACGGTGGACAAGATTCAATCGGCGATCCGTGTGGCAGCTGAATAGATTTCTGTTGAGACACTACCGGGTGTGATGGCAAATTTTATTGCGACAACTCCGTACAGCATATAATGGACATTTTGAAAAGATTGTGATGTAGTGATTATAAAGATTAATTGCAAAGACTACGAGTATATTTATGCATGATGATACAAGTTGTAGAGCGTGATCTGTTAGCAGCATTTGTAACTATTTCAAAAATTAGTGTATAAAATTCTTACAGCTTTCATGATAAACATACCATTTGTTGCATTCTTCTACAGATCTTTGTTTTCGAGATTTTTTATTTTGAAATCAGGGACCCCCTTCGCTGGACATGCTGTGTATATATATATATATATATATATATATATATATATATATAGTACAACTTTATAGTTAAAGATTTTATGTCTAGAATATTTTTACAGAAGTGTCAGACATTAATTTTAGAACAGAAATTTCCAAATATAATGTTTCGATTACTTGTTTTTCTTATTTTCGATAGAATTCTTTTGAAAATGAATACGATAAGCATTCAGAAACTTCATTTTGCTTAATTCCTCAACTAAAATTTACGCCTATAGGTCTAACTAAACTTTGCGTGTATTAAGTCTAACTAAACTTTACGTCTATACGGCAAGAGAGGTGCACCCATTTTGCAGATTCCCAAAGATCATGACCCTTTTAGTACTACTGTAATGCAGATTATTATTCAGTCAGTCGATAATGCCACCCGACAAAAGCTCTTTGAAAACAAGTATCTAAAGCCCTGGTGAATTTGAATCAACGATATCCCGAAGTGGTCAAAGCGTAGAGATGTTGCATAATTTATCCTGGCGACTGACCACGACTGATTATCAAAATATCTATATCTCCTCAAAATCGTCTCTGATCCTTTGTACGTGCTCTTCGATCTTCGAGAGATAATGTATGAGACTCAACCTCCTTCGCTGTCCGGCTCTTCGAAATATTTCACCTTCCGATCGTTATTCGGAAACAAGGGACGTAATGAGTGCATGTACTATTTACTGTAGCAGAATTTTGTTGCTGCGTCAATTTTAAACGTATAATTACGTTCCTCTATAACGGTCCTCCGGAAAGCAAAATTTCGGATGCCTTGCGTCGCGAGTTATAATTTTGGAAGCGCTCCAAACCCAGTCTGTATCGCTTGGGCAAGCAGAAAATAGTTAAACAGAAAAGTACCAATATATATATATATATATATAAATGTATATATACATCACACATACATACATATACACATACAAAAGAGGTAAGCAACAATAAGTAAACTATACTGGTGTCCGAAAGTTAAGCATAATTCGTTAAATGTGGAAGAACGTGAGTAAATATTGGTCAAATTGTTCAAAATCACTTGTGGAAAATCACTGTTTGAAGGTGAAACAGTGTGCATATTCGAAGCATTTCAGTCGACGTCGGCATGCGCAAAACATGTGCGCAAGTCATAACGAGTATAAATCCAGTTCACTAGCCATCTGGAGATCAGGCAAGTTATGTGCAATTGCTGTGATTGGGAGCGAGTTAAATGATCAAAAAGTCCAAAGGTTGGCACAAAGATGCCAAATAGCCTTTTTTTTAAAGGAAGAATTGTTGGAATGCAGGAATGTGGACGATCTCAAACCGAAGTGTCTCAAATTCTGAATGTCCCCCAGTGTGTGATCTCAAGACTGTGGCAGAGGTTTCAATGTACGGGAGATACGACCAGTACAAGGTCGACCAAGAGTAACAACCGTTCGTCAAGACCGATATTTGGCAATAACTGAGCGACGCACAGTGGAGTATTTTGCGCAAAAACGTGGCCAAAAGTGTAAAAATTTAAAATTACGCAATAATTGTAAAAAGTGCATTTTATCATTTCTAACAAACTGCTGAGTGAATCACATCATTTCCAGCAGCATAAGTAACGCTCAGCAGTTTCTAGCCTCAGTTGAAGAACAGATTTCTTTGCGAATAGACGTGTCATTTGATTGCGTTTCACCTTTGTTGTTAGTTAAAATCTATATTTTTTTGTGGCGTTAAGAATTAATGTCTTGAAATTAAATCAGGATTACGTGTTAAAAAAAGGTAAGAGCTTTGTTTTAAAATATATAAACATTTACTTAGTTTTATTAATAAGATATTAAAAAAATTGAAAACTTGAAAAATGTTTTTTTTAAATCAATTTAGCTGTAATTCAAGTTTCTTAAAGCTTTATGAAAGTGTGTCGGGGCTTGTCGGACCTAATTTCAATTATAATCGTCATGGTTATAGCATTGAGAGTCTATTTCAAAGAAAAAATGTTCCACAAACAGCTGCCATTTTTATATAGAATTTTTTTTATAAAGAACCCTTTTTTATTTTCATGATAATTTCTTGACGGGTATGATTTGAAAATGACTTACAACTATAGATGTAATCTGTATAAATCTTGTTAACATATAAAGATGTATTTCTTCTTAAGCCTTTGAGACAAAAAAAAATTGTTTTAAGAAATAAGAGTAATGAAGAAGATGAATTTGAAGAAGACGACGAAGGTCAGACTTCAGGAGAATCAGATTGAAAAATTTAAGCTTCTGAAGTCACTAGAGAACTAAGATCCCTTCAGTTACTAAACTTTGGTAACTATTAAATGTATATATATATATATATATATATATATATATATATATATATATATATATGATAAAGATTGATTTATAAAGCTAATTTTATAAAAAAAATTTATTTTAAAATTTTTAAATTTAAGAATTTAAAATTTTTAAATTTAAAAAAGAATTTAAATTTTTTAACAAAAAAGAGAGTATTTACTATTACAAAGTAAGTTAAAAGTCAAAAGTAATGGTTTTAACTCTAAAACACATGAAAAATATTTTTGGCCAGGGTTTTGGTACAAATTCTCCCCTGTGCGACGTTAGAGGGACAGTTGTGCCAGAGAACTCGGTTCAGCAGTCACAGCCACCACAGGAATGCGAGTTTCGAGGCAAACTGTTTATAGGAGACTCAATCATGCTGATCTGCATGCCAGACGACCAGCCGTTTGCATTCCTCTCAGGCCTGTGCATAAACACGCTCGTTTAAACTGGAGTTTGAAACATCAGCATTGGAGTTAGCAGCAGTAGGCCAATGTGATGTTCAGTGACGAATACCGGTTTACTCTGAAGACTGATTATCGTGGGATAACGATATAGAGAGAACGTGGAACTCGTTTTCACCCAAGAAACATCACGGAAAGGAATCATTTTCCTTCAAGGGGATTTATGGTAGGGGTAGGCATAATGCTGGAGGACCACAGAGACCTCCACGTCTTTGATAAGGGGTCTATTACAGCTGAAAGTTACAGAGACGAAGTTCTTGACCCTTATGTTCGCCTGTTTCGAGGTGCTGTCGGTCATGTATTCATATTCATGGATGATAACTCGCCTTTTCACTGTGCGATACTGGTGCACACTGTGCGATACAACTTCGATCAGGAAAATATCCAGCTCATGCAGTGGCCAGCTCACTCTCCTGATCTTAATACTATTAAGCATGCGTGGGATACGCTCGGGTGAGAAACTGAAGCCCTTCCGCATCCACAAAACTTCGTTCCAGAACTGGAAAGAGCTCTCCTCAATGCTTGAAACTCTTTGAGGTCACAACTCATAGCACAACTCATCCACACTCTCATAGCACTAATGGGTAATCGTTGTGCAACATTCGTGGCTACCAGAGGTGAACACACACTTTATTAAACTGCCAAATAACCTTTTTATTTTAATTTTTTTCACTAAAGTATAAGCTATTAGATTTCGCTGTTTTCTTTCAAACTGTTTCTTTGGATAATAAAAGTGATTAATATCCTTCATTTGCATTGTTTTCTTATGGCATAACCGTATTACACTCGCATATCACGTTTCCTGCCATTCTGACGTGGATTTCCTTAAATATTCACATAAACATTAATTATGAGTCACTTTTGGACACCAGTGTATGTTAATAAACCGCGGTAGTTTCGTTAGAAGAGACTACCTGATTTTATTTTCTGTTTTTCGTCTCAGCTGTTTTTAAACTTGTCATTAGAAATATAAATAAAAAAAACGTTTAAGTCTATACTCAAATTTATATATTTTTCTAATGTATATTGTATTAGTTCAGTAATGTATTTACGCTATTAAGTAACAGAGAGCATCTCAAAATAAATATCAAATTACGCTCAATGAAAACACATAATTACTAAAAAATTCAGTTTTACATGGAATGTCGAAATTCACAATATTTTTCTATTCTGTCATTGATATTTACATTCTACCTCAGTAATTAACATCTATAGAGAAATTACTAAGGGGCACTCTACTTGAATTTGATGCAAACACAGATTATGCATGAAACAAAGTTCATTGAATTCGTTGCACATATATAATTCGCTTTTACAGCAATAAGCATACGTACTACTTGTACGGAATATATAAATACAGCTTTCAAGAACAATATATTTTTCAATACTCACGAACAGTAAGTCAAACCAGCAGTACTGCCACGTAAACTTCGGGCCCCCTAAGCACTAGCTCAGGATAGTACTGGAGCTGCATACCTCGTAGCTCCCTATCGCTTATCTATCAACTTTAACAACCTTCTTCAACCCTAGCCACCTTTTTTTAATTAATGACGCTGCATGGTATTTATACTAAGCGCGTATGCCGAAATTAGCATATCTAAAGCAGCTTCTTTAATTCATTCACTCAAAAGTTCGATTCTTGTGAATCGAATCTTGTGTATACCTTACACTGGCCTCCCTCGAATAAAAAATTAGGTAACTGAGGTCTGAACGGCTTCAGTTATCTAATTGAAAACGCTTGCTCGTCCGACTTTTTACATAATGGGTGGTAAAGCCAAAAAAACCTTCCACACGTTGTGTGGGGGAAAAACGCCACTACCATTTTACAAAACTAACCCCGAAGGGTCCAGGTGACACCATCACATAGTGGATTTGCAGAGTTGCGGATACTGGGCTGGCCAACTGCGCCCTAAAAAACTTATTTTAGTTAAAAGTGTCAACACAATTGCACAGCATGACATTTCTTGACTGTTTGTAGCTGCTCTTCCCCAATTCATAATGCACATGTGTTATGTTTTGTGAAGTTAGTATGTTAGTTAGTTAGTTGTTATCTGTAGTTAGTATGTATTTTTTTCCTAGTCACTACATGTCCCCTTCAAAAATTTATAAAACAACAGTATGCCGTTTTTTTTTCAGTGGATCACCCCTTCCCCTCAAAATGTTTACACAGTATATACACTGGGGAACTTCAAACCAATTTGGTTCGGTTTTATTAAAGGGTGGGAGTTAGAAAAAGAGAATTGATACAAGACTTGTTCATGAAAGCGGCAACTTCCCTGCACCAGTCTGTCCATTCCGTGGAACCTCTCTTGATGGTCGCAGTCCTAGTAAAGGGGTTCGTTGACCGTGTGGGCATCCTTCGTGCAGCAGGTCGTTGGTCCTGAGGCGCTGGTCCGGCTTGACGATGGACAGGAGGTCTCTTGGGAGGAGGTCAACCTTGCTGGGCGGCAGAAATCTTCCGTTTCATGTACTTATGCAAAGGAACTTTAAAATTGCCATTCTTCCTTTTGATAACCTTGTGTACCTTATCAGCGACGCATTCATCCTTTGATGAAGGTTTTGTAGTGCACACTTTACTTTTATTCGTACTTTTGCTTGTATCGGTATTAGATTTTAATGCAGATTCTATTTTTTCAAATTTATACGCCGCACCAACGTGTTTAGTTACTGGCATTATCTCGCTGCTTGTGTCATGTTTTTCAACAACCTGACTCTGTTTTTCGTATTTGTGCTTATACGACTTCTTCTTTACCGCCTTAATTACTTCAGTATTAGCAGTTTTAATGCTGGAACCTGAAGGAGCTTTTTCACATTTTTTATCCCCATTAACTTTAGTTTTATTCTCTTTTGACGAAAAAGTCTCTTTGAAACTTGTGACATCAGAATCGTTATCATTTAAATTCTTTAACACTGCTTCAGTTTTAGGAAGATTAAGCTTTTCGTACTGGTGCGTTTTAATGCAAACTATGTCTATAACTTCCGAAGCATCAGCTAAACTACTTACAGAATAAATCTGTGTCAACTTTTCATCCTGATTCTCAGTCTGGTTTTCATGTACTTTATTTAAAACCATATTATCAACCTGGCCTACAGCATCCTCATTCGGATGGAAACTTGAAATAATATCATCATTACCTAGCGAGTTCCTAATATCGTTTAAAGAATTTTTATTGTCGTCAACTAATAAGTATTCACTAACTTCCGTAATGCATACTTCGTCATCTACTAAATTTCCTTCATTAACAGATGTGTGAATATCATCTAAAATATCAGGTATAGCATTAATAGAAGTATCAGATGATTTATTTTCTAAACCACTAGCATTAGTATCGGCACTATTTTCAGAAATTTGTACTGGAATTACCGCATTATTCCAGCTAGACTCACTTTCATTATAAGCCACAAAAATACCCCGACTTTCACTATTCTCAAAATAATGATTTCTGCTCGGACAAGTTAATACATTTGACCACACAGTTTCAACAGGTTGAACGATATCATGTGAATCAACTTGCCGGTGCACGTAAGGTGCTTGCCTATTATTTACTTTAAGGGCACTAATTTCATTGTAACGCCATGCGCTTCTATTATTTCGCCCACGATACTGCTTTCGCTGCTGGTTTGAAACTCGCGAAAAATTTTAGCGCGGGTGTATAAAACTTGTCGTACCTTGGTGACGGTCAGGGGTAGCTAAGAAATGCCTATTGTCATATTTAGCTAAAGCTTGAAGGATGGTAACCTTGCTTGCAATATTTTTATTGTCTAAAAAATCTTGAACACTTGGCTTCAAACGTTGGATAACTATTTTTAAGATTACCGCTTCCGTCACCCCTTTTAAATATTCCTCACACTTGGAAATCTTTTCCATAGCAAAATCTAACGCAGACTGACCTTCACGTTGCCTTAGCGAATAAATTTCCGCTTCAATTTCACTTTGATTAAAGGTCTTTGGAAAAACGCTAAGAAACTGTTGCTTGAATGACAAATAGTCAAAAATCAGATTACTGCTTTTAATACACGTGTACCACTGATATGCACTACCTCTTAAAGCGGCTAGAGCAATTTTAAGTTTATCCCCCTCTGGGGTGCATTGTTGCTGAAAGTAATGCTCAATTTTCTTTAGGAATTGGCTTGAGGGGCCGCCATTGAAGGTGGCTTCGAATGGCGCAAAATGCTGAACCATAATTACCCGAGGAAAATTTCCAGCCGGGTTTTGTTCTACAACACTCATTTTCAAATAGTTTATAAGTACTTGCAGCAATTTTATCAATATGAGTACACAGTACACAGTTTAACTTCAATTATGTTGTTCGTTATAAATGTAACGCTAACAACCAGGGTATATATAAACTTTCGGGCGCCAGTATAGAGAAATTACTAAGGGGCACTCTACTTGAATTTGATGCAAACACAGATTATGCATGAAACAAAGTTTATTGAATTCGTTGCACATATAGAATTCGCTTTTACAGCAATAAGCATACGTACTACTTGTACGGAATATATAAATACAGCTTTCAAGAACAATATATTTTTCAATACTCACGAACAGTAAGTCAAACCAGCAGTACTGCCACGTAAACTTCGGGCCCCCTAAGCACTAGCTCAGGATGGTACTGGAGCTGCATACCTCGTTGCTCCCTATCGCTTATCTATCAACTTTAACAACCTTCTTCAACCCTAACCACCTTTTTTTAATTAATGACGCTGCATGGTATTTATACTAAGCGAGTATGCCGAAATTAGCATATCTAAAGCAGCTTCTTTAATTCATTCACTTAAAAGTTCGATTCTTGTGAATCGAATCTTGTGTATACCTTACACATCCTAGAGAGTTAAAGATCGGACAAGAAAATTGCCTCTTTGTTACCATCAGATATGAGAGAGGGGAAAAATATTAGAAAGATAATTAAAATTGGGGTAAAATGGTGAAGGGTTAAACAGGGATAAATCCCGTCTATATAGATGAGAAGATAAGGGTACAATTCCCATTCCCACCCCCCTCAAAGAAAATCACTATTATCTTTAAGTATATAAATTTACGTTAGGTATCACGCATTCCAGTTCGTATTAAATCTGTGTTCCTTATCAGAAATGTATGGGTCCAGGACTCGTAGTCTCAAAGAATATGCAAAATATCTCGGTACAATATGTCCGTATTGTGACACATACCTGTAAATTCTATCAGTGAGCATTATTGTCGACTAAGAATATACGTCATGATAACGTCATATTTGCATAGCGAAATTTTCGTATCCCCGAAACTAAGGCACAAGAAGGGTTCCAAGCTTTGATTTCTCATGATTTTGGTACATTTCCAGTTTACATAATTTTGTATCTTGATGAGCAGGACTCATGTTTCACATAAAATTCCTTCATGTTTCATGTACTCTTTGAACCCATAGGCTGAAGGTAATTTATATATTTATTCACAATTTTACAATATAAAATAACATTTGCACGCTGTGTTATAGGTTTATATACAAAATATAGTCAGACATTTTCATAAAACTTATTCTTATATTAATACTTAATAGCAAAAGGAATATCACATACTATCTATACAGTAATTAAGGCCAAGAGAAAATCTTTATCTTGTAATTGGCTATCTCTGCTCAAATACTTTTCAGATATTTTAGGATTTCTAAAGTCGACAAAATTACAACTAATTACAACTAAAATTGCAACAATAAGAACTTAATTTATTTCACTCATATTAGTAAGTTTTACTCCAATATTCATTAGGAAATGTAGAACAACACAGGAAAATATATAATAATAGTGTTAAGTAAATTTGATGGCAATCATTCTCAATTTTTTTCGCTATAAGTTTACTATATAGCTATATCAAAATTCAACAGTATTCTTCTCCACTCATCAGGCCTTACAATTTCCATTTTCTGATCCGTCCATGGATTCGTCCATATACGAATATGAGTGCCACAGTAGGGACGACATAGTTCTCAGCTCCAAAACAGGTGTAGAGTAATGTGAGAAGAATGTAAGAAATGAGCAGTGAGTGGTGACCAGCTGGATTTAATGAACTGGCCAGGCGAAAATGGAGACGAGGGTAATCGAAGTTGTAGTAAAATAGAAGGGGTTCATGAAAGTGGGTAACATCATTATTATGGGTGTTTAATGTTTTGAAGAATGTTCCGCAATAACTAAATTGTTTCTCTTACTCCTTAAATGATTACTATCGGGGAAACTAAATTTGGGGTGTATTCCCAACATATATAAATCATTTACCCTACTACCTGATTAATATCATCTTCTTTAATTCCGTTATGTTTTTTTAAACAAAATAATCTAATTACCTGATTGAAATTACAAATAGATTGATTTATTGAAATTACTAACACACATAAATACATTTCAATGCATGATACAATTATTGTCCTAACAACCTTATTTTAAGTCTGCTAATTTTTATAATAACTACAAGTGGACTTCATCAACTATACATAATTCACTTAGTCATCTCTGAGGTATTATTAGACTATTTAATGGATGAGTTCTAGTTAGGCATACACAGTTTTACAAGATCAATGAACAACTGCCTGGGCACGCGTCAGGAATCATGATGAACTTCGCACAGTAACAGCATAGGTGGGGGTCTATCAGGTAGCTGATGGCGGACGTCCTTCGTTAAGTCCCCTGTTAGCGGGTATTCACTCGTTCGGCTGGCTGCCAGTTCTTGGGACTCTCTTTGTCATCCGTCGGATCAAGTCACTCTTCGCGTAGCAGGGCTCTCAATTCAGGTTCACGTACACGGTCGCTGGGTCAATCCGTCGGGTCTCTCTCCTTCGTTCGCCGGGGAATGGTTGTCTCTACGCACATTCGGTCTTCTTTCCTAGTCAAACAAAATCTCTCTCTCTGCATGTAATCTTTATCCCGCTTCTTTTATATCTGTCTCCTCTGCCGCTAACTCCTCCTATATTTTCTTGATTGGGCCCTTATTTTTTTTGGTAGTTTCCATCCCGCCTTGCTGGAGCGTTTCTTCCCATCTCATTACCGCACCTTTTCCGGGGGGTCGTATTTGATCTCTGCCGCTCTTCTCTCACTTCTGATCTCCTATTATGTCGGCTAAGTCATTTTTCTTACGCCTCTCACTCCTCTCTATCCATCTCCTACCTTCTTACAAACCTATTCTTCTTCTTTACCGTTTCCCATCTGTCATCTCATTTCATGCCATACTTGTTTCGTTCCGCCTTACGCATCTGGCGTCTCTTCGTGATATTTCTTTTCATACCGTAACGATCTTTTTACTTCTATAGGATCCCTAAATATTCTCCTTTCTACACTCTTCTATGGATTCTTATTTTCCCAGCTTGCTTCATCTTACGACCTTTTCACAGGCTCATTCATTATCCTTTTCTACTCTCTACAATGTCACTTTTACCCGTGACAATCGTTTCTGAAACAGCAGGTGGTGGAGAGGAGCGTGAGAGTTTGGAACCCCAGAAGAGAGGGCATCAAAAAGACGGGCTGGCACCTCCTCAATTTAGATTGGAAGAGAGAAATTATAAAACATTTGTTCAGCCAATAATTACAGTCAAAATTTGCCCATTGGTTAGAAGAAAGTTTGGCCCACTGGTTAGAGAAAGTTTGGCAGTAAGGACTTAGAGATAGGCTGAGATACTTTGAGACAAGAAATCGAGAGATGTATGCAGAATTAGAAGAGGAAGAGGTCGCAGTTGATTTAGCATTGCGGGTATATAAACCCAAGAGTTATTAATGGAGAAGTTTAGAGCTGCAGTTGTCACGTATACGTTTAACCTGACTAAGCGATAGAGATAGAACTCGAGAGTAGCAGAGAAATTTAATGGACAGTCACTCAGAAAAGGTAGAGCCGCGAGGTCGATGCGGAGTACGAAGGAGAAATGTAAAGTTAAGCAGATAGATCGTAGAGATCCAGATCGCAATTGAGAGTGTTCACGACGGTGAAGGAGCAGACGCGAGACCCATCCGTGAACCGAGTCATCAGGTACCGCCAAGCCGTGGCGCCTACGCATACATCCCGCCAATTGGTAACAGACGAGTCCCGTCCACAGAGTAACCCAAGAAGGGACCCCGACCAGGTGTAGCCTGAGCCACACCGATCCCCTCGTCGAACGAGTACCGCTAGCGAAGGGGGCCTTGACCGGTAACCAGTTTTAACCAATACGAGCGAGGCGGAGTCCAGCCAGTCCAGCATTTGTCCTCAAAGGAGAATCTATTTTAGCAAGGAGAGACCCTTCCTAGCTGTTACGAGGGAAGAACCACTCAGAGGTAGTTTAGTTTATGTACCTTATTGTTCCGTGTCGTTGCTCACTAGGTAATGCTAAATTAGGTGATCGCACACAACAATATGATAAGTTATAATTAATATTAGCATGTATCGCTATAGATATATATCACTTCGAGTTGTTAATTAGTAGTACTAAGTACATGATGTATAATAAAATGTATAAATGCATGTATAGTATTATTATAGTTATTGATTTGTTTGTGTACATATGAGTAATCACTCGTAGTCATATAAAGAAACATACCCACTAATTACGTTTACAGTTACAATGAGGTATTTTTAAAATCCCAAGGAGAACGGGGAAATACATTCTCCGCCGTATGACACTGTACCGTAATAACAGCTAATTAACAAGAAGGAAAACAAAACTTTATTTCACATTGATGAGACGAAGGGCAACACATCACAAAAATAAGTGTAGAACACATCACACATTATGACTGTAACGTAACAATGCAGCTACTCATCCGAGTCGAAAATCATACTTTCGTCCACACTGAAGTGACGAGGGATATCACATCAAAACCATAAGTATAACTCACAAAACAAATTATATCTGTATCGTAACAACGCAGCTACCCATCAGAATCGGAAATGATACTTTTACCCACACTGAAGCGACGAGAGATATCACATCAAAAACGTAAGTGCAACTCACAACACAAATTCACGAACGTAGGTCATCTCTCGGACGTATATCACCGGTACGGTAAATCAGTAGAACGATATATAACTTGCACTTATTATGTCCAAACACTAGGACGGTTTTTTAGCCGAAGTCACGCACATTCTACCGCGAACAACCCTTCTCTTCTCTCAGCTCGTTTGATCCATTCTCCTTACTTCAGTTCATTTCGCTAGAATCGTTGATCCTTTTTTAACGTCAAAAACCCACTTTGCAAGAACTTTATGGGCCACTTATCCTACGCCCAGTTCAACAGTTCGCAGTTTCTAACAAGCGCGGTATCTAGCAGTAAAGTCCCCGATAAACTTAAGTGGACACGTGAACTCCACGAACCTGAAGTCGCCCAATTAAAAATTAAGTAGTTTAGGCCCTCTGGCGTCAATATCGCAAAACACCCATTTAATATTGCATGAACGCAAGACTTCCCTCTCTTCGTGTCTAACTTTTTTTGCTGTCGGACCTGCGGTCCGCTCCTGTATGTAATCCGCGCTCCGTCCTGGCACAGGCGCCGGACAAGTCATGTGGCCGCTGCAGCCATCGCGATGCTTCATAAGTAAATAAAGGTGATTTCCTGGATATCGTGCAATCTGTGATTCTCTTCTATGGCTCCAGGTGTTTATCTATAAAATTTAGTAAGTGCTTTCCTGGATCAACACTACGCCCGACTGCATCTCTCCAATTTGTGCGCAGCGATTTACTAGATGATCAACACCCTCGTGCCGACTGTATCTCTCCAATTTCTGCGCAGCGATTTACTAGATGATCAACACCCTCGTGCCGACTGCATCTCTCCGCGGTCTGCGCATCAATTCAAGTTATGCTAAATTTACCAAATGTGATTATTATCACATTTATAAAGTCGGCAGGATTATGGATTAGTGCTAGAAACCCCATGGATTAGTGACGTTTTAAACTATTTCGATGCATCTTCGTTCCCAGACAGCTAAATCTACGCTAAGTTTCCCTGCTGATGAAAAACCTTTAGCTTCCCCGTCACTAGTCTCATCACTCGAAGTTCGTGAGCACTGCGAAAAAACTCCTACTCAAGAATTATCACTATTAAGGACTATGGCGGAAGAAAATTTTAAGTGTCCATTATTTGTGCCCGATGGTGAAATTGAAATTGAGGACTGGCTGAAGTATTTTACAAGAAAATGCAACGAATTAAATCTGAGTGACGAGAAGAAACTCTCTAAATTTCCGGATTATTTAGGACCTGCAGCATTGAACTTTTTTATTTCTGCGTGTATCGACTTACAGTCATGGAGGGATGTGCAAAACAAATTCATCGATCAGTACACGTGCGGTAAGAGTTACACTTTTGACAACTTTATAAAGATAACATACTCTGCTTGTGGAGATATTAATTCCTACTACAAATCGAAGACAGAATTCGCCTCAAAGCTTAAACTTTCCGAGGAACTTACGGTGCAATCTTTAAACGGGGGACTGCCTCCCCATTTCAGAAGCATTCTCGTATCCCACGATATTGAAACGACGTCCGAATGGATAACAGTAGCAAGAAGAGTGTTTGCCGATGTTCCCCACGGTGCTTCAGCGAGCCGAGATGTCATAAATCCATCACGACCCATAAACTCAACACGACCTTATGCTCCCAGGAGCCCATTTCAACCTCCCGTGCCAAGAGAATTCTCTCCTCGCTACCCGCAGTATCAGAGATCCCAATTGAACCCAGCGATTCATTATCAAACCACAAGACCTCCGATGAGACGAGATAATTTCCAAAATCGCCGGTGACCTTACTTCAAAGTGAAAATCATCTTAAATGAACAATTAATTACAGGATTAATTGACACGGGATCCGGAATTAATGTAATCCCTTATCATTTATTGCCGAATCTCTGCGAAACTACCATAATATCGAGCGCCGAAGAAAGACTCCCTAAGGTAAAAACGTTAAAAGGTGTTGAGGTAAGAAAAATTGTCCTCTTGAAAACAAACATTTCTAAGATTACAAAATTTATCAAGTTTTATGTGATTGAATCTAATTTAAACTATGCACTATTATCAACAGAATTTGTGAATCAGTTCAAATTAAATCTAGATTTTAATACCCTTCAAGTTTATCAATTTAATAGAAATGTAACCTCAAACGAAGTGTTAACCTATATAGATAATAACTATGCATGCTTGATTTATGATTCTAATTTCAGTAAATGTAAAAAAGGAAATTTTAAAGAAAGTGTATATAATGTTGAATGTAATGAATATAATTTTGAGTTTAATGATGATACCGAAAAAATACAATTAAGTGAGTTGTTAGAGGAATATAATAATGTGTTTGCAAAATCTAAATATGATGTTGGTTGCATTCGACTGGAACCCCAAAGAGTTATTCTAACGTCCGAACTACCTATCTCATTACGTCCGTATAGAGCATCTCCTAAAGATAATGCAGAGATAAAGAAACAAATTGATGAACTTCTAGCCGCTGACTTAATAAAACCCTCCTGTAGCCCTTTTTCATTTCCCATTACTTTGGCATATAAACGTGATGAAAATTCAACGCGATGAAAATTCTTCATCAGCGGTGCCGATACTGTCTAAAAACGAATGGATTGTTTCGGATAAGTATGATCTAAACAATAAACATACTTAGACACCGTAATAATTCATTAGAAATAGAAGAATTGAATAAAAAGTTATTTAATCAAAGAACTCCAAACCTGGCACTAGACAGAGTGGAAGTTATGAATAGAAAACCACAAGAAGACTGACGTCAAAAAACTTTCAACCATGGAGCAATGGGAAATACAGAAGCAGACTTATTATGGAGACTGTGTTATAGGACAATTAAACCTAAATTAAATTTGTTTTTTATTATTACTAAGAGTATAAATAATATATTATTATTTATATATATGTATATATATAATAACAAATGCACTACTACATTTTTACAATACCCTTTTCCGGTATAGGTATAGCCTTGTAAATTTAGGGAGGCTCTACGCATTTTTTCAGGCATACGTTGTAAATATTTATAGCAAGCCTGTACATCTTGCTTTGGTTTACGAATAACAACCTTGTCACTCGGTAAACCAGGTTACGGAAAGGTTACGATAACCTGATTGAATTTATCCCTTACTTTTCTAATTTGTTCCCCTTCGATTCGAACATGTCTGTCATCTGATAGAATGTTAATTAATGATTTTGTCTCCTCCTTCGGACGGTTGATATTTTCGCCATGTTTGCCAATTATATCAAGGTGGAAAGCAGAAGATATCATGATGTCTGCATAAGCAACTTGTGTTTTAAGTCCTTCAGTCACTTCTTTTAATTTTCGGCAAGCTTCCTTACCTTCATCAGGGGGTCCTTCTACTTTAATGCTGTCATGTCCATCAGCAAAATCCACCTGGACTTTAGTTAAATCATTAGTGATCCATTTAATATTAGCTCCTCTTTTCCTAATAATGTGTTTGCGAAGCAAACAGGGAACATATACTTGTTCAGTATTATCCCTGTTTGTCTTTGAATACACAAGTGTGGGAGTAGCTCCAAGCTTGGCTTTCCCATCCCTAAGTTTTATTGTATCAGATCTGGATTCAGGAAGTGGCATCTCAACAGATACACCAGTTTCAGCCAAAATTTTTTGAATTTTTTGCCAACGTGATCCAATTATATAATTGTGCTGATTTTTAGAAACTTCTACTGACAATACTAGACAATTTCTCTTCCATTCCTCATAGATTATTAGTATTTTATCCCCAGAAATAGTAATCTTACTATTGATTACTGATGAAGGAGGGATATCCAGTATGGAACCAGTTTAATTTATAATCTTATTTCAACTTCATTGAAAGGTCGGGAAATAAAGGGATGGTAAACTTTTGGAATATCAAGATGTTCCATTGCCAATTTGTCCTGTTCCTCTGGTATGAGCTCAATTTCAAGCCCAGCTTTGTCAATGCCATCTTAAGTTCCAATAATCTTAATCAAATCCTTATATTCTTCGGGGTGGTCTTCCTGACATTTGGATAGTAGACTTTTATCAATCATAAGCTTCGATCCTTTGTTTTAACATTTTGAATCTTCGTTAACATCCTATAAAATGGACTGTAATTCTTCACTATCATTTTGGGACTTAGAAAACTGCTCATGGTCAGTCTTCAAGAGAGAAAGCTCATTTGAATTGTTTTCCACTGGAGGCAAAAATTCGTCATCTATGATTAAAGAAGTGTCGTTTTGCTCTTCGACCTCCGTTACGAATTCCTTGCTGAATTCTTTATTTCGAGTACCCTTATTTGGCTTAGATTCTTGTCCATCGACTAAACTCTCTTCATTTTCTGACTTTTGTCTTTCCTCTTGGGCGCGAGTCTGCGCTGCACTAAGATCAGAAATCGAATTCTTTCCCACCTGTAAATTCGGTAATCTGGCTGTAGTTCTATTTCCTTAAATTTAGCGCCCCTTATATAATTCACAACGCACAACTGAGGCCTTGGTATCAATTCTCCCAAATTATCCAGAGATTCTAACCTTTGCCAACGGTAGACATGTCGGACCTTCGTCCAAAGGCTACTGTACCCAAATAGTTTCGCCTGTGTACATCTCGGGAGAGACATATTTCCTACATATGAAGTCTATCGTGGCACCTAGATCTCGAAGAACAGGTGTGGTAAACCCATTTACTTCCACTAATTTTGTAAAATGACTTAGCAGTTTCTCCTCTTCTTGTTCCTCACAAATTTGGTTCACTTTATATGAAGTTTTCTGAGCCTTAAATTTAGGACAAGTCGGTCGCAAATGGTCCACCGACCCACATTCACAACACTGCAAGGGTTTTCACTGCAAGGGATCAAAATATTCATAGCTCTGACCTTTCCCCACGTCTTGCTTTGCCACGCCTTCATTTTGTCGAGATTTAGCCGGAAATTTCTGATATTTGCGGTTTCCCTTTTCGAAATTACTGCTAGTCTTCCTTTGATCATAGGTTGGATAAATTTCGGATTTCTTACTCTCCCATACACTGTCATATTCTTCCAACATATCAGACAGTTTTGCAGCTAAAGTTATTTTAGTCCAGTTGTCAAGAAAATGTTCACGAACATCATTGGATACACGTTTTTGTATGTGGTCTGTAACCCTCAGATCCTTCAGCAATTTAAAAGTATTAATTTCCGACCATTGTATCTATGCTTCAAGATAGTTTCTTAATTCAAAAGTAAAATCTCTTTGAACTATCGGATTTCTTTTGATATTGCATAAACTTAACAAGAAAATTTCTCGGGGCTAAGTTTAAAACGCTTTAGGAGCAACTCTTTGACGTAATCGTAACTGTCCGTCTTTTCCTCTGGCTCTCTCGCTATAAGCTGGATGAAATCCGGCGGAATAAGGGGTAGCAACTGTGTCCCCCAATCCAGTTTTATTATATCTACCCTCTTTTGCCTGGCGTTCGAAAATACTCAAGTAGAGACTAATTTCATCCTCTTTTGGATCGAATTTTTTAAGAGTTTTTTAAGTATAAAATAAGTTCATGAATTCGTAATTTCCTCATGATGATAAGTCCCATTAACGGATAGCTGCATAGTTTCAATTCTTAATTTCTTCAGTTCGATTTGGAGCTTCTTTTCTTCTAGTTCGAGTTGGCGCTTCTTTGCTTCTTTCTCCAGTTCGAATTGGCGCTTCTTTTATTCTTCTTCAATTTTTAACCTTCCAAGCTCACACTGGTATTCACTCTCATCTAACCGATTTTCCTTTAAACCTTTTAAAAGATTTTCCACATACTCCTCTTCATAGTGCTTAGCTTTTTTATTATTGTTATCAGGTCTGTTATCACTAATTCATAATTTATATTTTTCCCCATCTCAAGAGCCAAAGTATGAAGATCACTTTTTCTTGCTTTGCAAAGAAAAGCCATGGTAAAAAAGTTCAAGATTAGTTACACTCAAAATTACTTAAAATAACACTTGTATAAATCTTTTTTGGACACAATATAAATTTTATCATAAGATGCAGAAACCAAAAGTACAATTTATCTTCTAGCAGGAGTTTCAACTCGAACAATATAATTACAATCACAGGGTGTGCTAAACCGAAAGTAAAGACAATTTATCTCCTAACGGGAATTTCACACTTCATAAATGTTGCTTACAATTACATCAGCACATGGTGTGCCACAAAACCAAAATTATAATAACAATTGTATAACAACAGCGTGATGCTTTCAAAACCAAAAGTAAGGCAATTTATCTCCTTGATTGAGTTTTCACACTTAAATAAATGTTGCTTAAAATTACATCAGCACATGGCGTGCTACAAAACCAAAAATATAACAACAATTTTACAATAAAAGCGTGATGCTTTGAGCCAAATAAGCACGTGGCGTCCTACAAAAATTTTTAGCTATACCAGCACATGACGTGCTACAAATTTTCATCTATATCAACATATGGTATACTACAAAATTTTTGAAATACCAGCATGTAGCGTACTACAAAAATCAACTATACCAGCACGTGTGCAACAAAATTTCAATTATACCAGCACATGGCGTGCTACAAAATTTCATCTATATTAGCATATGGCATGCTACAAAATTTTTCATATACTAGCACGTGGCGTGCTACAAAAATCAACTGTACCAGCACGTGTCGTGCTAAAAAATTTCAGTTGTACCAGCACATGGCGTGCTACAACCATTACTAATGAAATAACAATTTCTAATTTATCATATAACATGCTTAAATCCACACTCAAAAGAACGTAACCAAAACCAAAAAAAATTATATATCATACAATAATTAAATTTTATCTTTTCCCCTAATAACAAAATCACTTTTGGTACACAACCCTAACGTGGAATGATCTCATCGCACACGCTGTCACCAATTTTAACTGTACCGTAATAACACAGCTAATTAACAAGAAGAAAAACTTTATTTCATATTGATGAGACGAGGGGCAATACATTACAAAAATAGGTGTAGAACACATCAGACATTATAACTGTAGCGTAACAACGCAGCTACTCATCATAATCGGAAATGATACTTTTATACACACTGAAGCGACGAGAGATATCACATTAAAAGCTTTGTTTTTGATGTGATATCCCTCGTGCAACTCACCCAAAGCACTCATCCCAAGCACTCATCCCAAGTGCAACTCACAACACAAATTCGCAAATGTTGGTCATCTCTCGGACGTATATCACCAGCACGGTAAATCAGTAGATCGATATATAACTTGCACTTATTATGTCCAAACACTAGGACGGTTCTTTAGCCGAAGTCACGCATATTCTACCGCGAACAACCCTTCTCTCTCTCTCAGCTCGTTCAATCCTTTCTCCTTACTTCAGTTCATTTCGCTAGAATCGGTGATCCTCTCATTTAAAAACATCTTCCCGTGTCTAGTCGATCGGGAGGTTGTTACAATACCATAACACTGAAGACTTCATGAAAGCCCTTCCTAAGTCTGCTTTTAGTTCTAGAGAACTATGCTCTGCCAAATGCATCCCATAAACGAACGCAGGGGTTCACGTTTAATTTTACAGCCGAATACTCTTAGAAGTGCTTCGTTTATCTTTTTTTTTCACATAAAGTTATGGCCTCGTGTGCCCTCAGAAACCTGAAAATTAACCTTTCGATCCGATTGCTAATTTATAATTCCCTTTGAGGGTCATTAATTCATCCTGAACTTCAATTTCTCCAAATGACCTCTGCCCAGAAATCCGAAAATATAGCGTTGACTCTTATTTCGTATGAAGCTACTCCAGCGTTGCATGAAAGCCTTATTTCAGCTCACAGATGATCTAGATAAAGTCTGGGAAACTAATCAGTGCATCAACATTAAGAAATTCTTAGTACTGGCATCATGTTTTCCGTAAAACTTCTCGCAAAGTCAAATAAATAGACTTTTTAAATTTAGTAGAGGTGAAGTTTCAATTAATAAAATACCCAATCTTTAATATCCTGTTCACTCAAGTTCTTCATATAGAAAACAGGCTGGAGTTAAAAAAATATTTTTCCCCCTCAAGATATACTGCAATAATTTGATTTAAAGCTAAAATTTTAATTGAATTTCATTCATCTTCGAATAAACTCTCCTACTTCATAATGAGAATTTTCAAGACGAACACGAGGAAAAATATTTCTTAACTAAAAAGAGTTTTTTTTCTGAATAGTTGATTGAAGATCAAATGAGTTTTGAAAGTCTCATCAATCAACGATTTACTTTACGCTCATGGGACAACAGTAACTAAAGAAGATTTTTTGTTCAATTCATGTTGCCAAGTATTAATTTTTCTGAAATTATTTGCTCCTCATAGCAATATCCTATATAAAAGTATTGGTGTTAAATTTATAAATTTAATGATTAGTTTGATACACACAATGATCAATATTCAATAATGACAAATTGAAAGAATAAAGAAATCTATTAAAAATTATCATTAATGAATTAAATTAACTAAAATCGATTACATTAAACTGACACAATACTAATTAAATTAACTAAAAATGAAGACAATTGGAAATAAATTGATTTTATCTTTAATAGTTGCTCACTGTTTTGATACAGAAATAATCGGTAATCTTCTGCCGACGTGATGCCGATTTCAAAAACATTTTATGAATTTCTTTGTCCAATACATCAAATGACCCCACACTCTTTCATCCATTGCTTGTGTTGACAAAAACTTATTAATGACACGCATTGCTGCTGTACCGTCTGGGATGGTGGGGATTTCGTCATTTATGTGCTCCTCTTCATCAGCATCACATGCAGAATCTTCGATTTCAGAATGATTCATTTTAATTTCTTCCACAATATCTTCATCAGTCGGATTTTCACATGCAATGACTTATCATCACGTTTCGAACAATTGCATGTCACAATCTGAGAATGATGAAATTTTGTGCTTTTCTATCCACATCGCGATAGGTAAATCTTCATCATCGTCTTCTTCATTCCTCATTTTTTGCTTCTCCAATATTCGTTGTATCTTCAGCATTCTTAAAAAGTTTAAAAATTAAAAAAAATTCAGTTGTCGACTGAAAAAAATGTTCGTTATAGCCGATTCTTAAGATTTCGGAGGTTCGCTATAAAAGGGTAAATTAGCATTAAATACAATAGGAAAACGGCGGGACCAAAATTTTCGTTCGTTATAACCGGGAGTTCGTTATATACCAGGTTCGCTATAACGGGGTTCGACTGTACTTATATATATATATATACATATATATATATATATATATATATATATATATATATATATATATATATATATATATATATATATATATATATATATATATACTTATATATATATATATATATATATATATATATATATATATATATATATATATATATACATATATATATATATATATATATATATATATACATATATATATATATATGTGTGTGTGTGTGTGTGTGTGTGAAAGTAAGTAAGGATTTTAACGTAACGTTACCACTTATCTGATCATAGTAATTTCGATTAATAAAGTTTATTTACGCTGAATTCTCGATTAACCATTTAATTACAGAAGCATACGAACAAAGAAACTAAAAATTCAAGAATTTGGGCATACTATATCTCAAAAAGGTATTTAGAATTTAATTTAATTACACACTGTTTTAATCATAATTAAATCAACCTTGATGGATTTTTCGAAATCACAGAATGACCGCGGGCTAATCATAAAACCTCATAATTCAGTCGGCGCTTTCAAATTCCATTCACTTTTCCCTAAGTCCTCTTAGAGTTGTTTCGCCCACCGGTCGAAGCGAGAATGTAAAATTGATTTTATGTAAAATTGAGCTTTAAATTATATATTCTTAATCCTGAAATTCCATTTTCTGCTGCCTGAAGATTGGAATCACAATGCGAAAGAGTTGAAGCACTGAAGAACTTCTATTAAATAATCCACAGAAATCTAGAACAATGAAGATTCTTTACTCCAATGAGTACACACATTTGAACAGAACTGCTACCCATTTGAACACTTAAGGAAATAAATCTAAGATAAATTTTGGGATGTCCATTGAAATTTAAAACCATTGACTGAGTTTCAAAGTGTTAAGACTGCGGCGCCATCTGTGACCTAAAATATTAATATGCAATTTTGAACCCGTTTTTGTAATTTATATCTTCATTCTTTTCGGTCAATACTGTTCAGGTATTCATCATCAACGCTAGAGCGTCCTTCTGCTCACTCGGTATGTGCAATGAAGTTCGATGAGTTTAGTATTTTTTTCATTAATTTCTTATCATATAATTGTAAGGATGTCACACTTCTGCTAACAAATGAATCGGTTGACTGGCCGGTATTCTAATCTATTTTTACACGAATACGTTCAAAAGATCGCTTTCTTTTGCTCCGTACGTACTGAGGAGATTAAAAATTAATTACTAATCATAAAAATACAAATAATAATAACCATGTATATCAGTGTGTATTGTAAAGTTCTCAATAAATTGAAGAAGTAAGAAGCACTTAAAATGTTTGCCTATATTATATACACAAAAGTATATTACACGTTTTATTTACACCATTATGCATAAACTTCCAAGAGCACTATTCGGTTCTTAACCCGAGATCCCAAAATAATAACCGGAAAGTGTCTGTGCCCGTGCCGGAGTTGTCTTTCCAAATAAACACCGAACAGCATGGTGTTCGCACAGGCTCTCTCTGACCGCCTAATGTCTCTCTCTGAGGGTCAGTTCCCCACTCTCTCTCCATCACTTGAATTCCCTGTGGTTTCAAGATGTTGGAGCGCAGCTTTGCCCAAAGGGCTCACAAGACAGCCCCTTACCTGAGCTCCGAGGACACCTGAGGTCAGGCAACCTCAGGTGTCGGCCTGACCTTTTCCGAAATATGCTTAAAAGTAAAGATATCACACCAGAAATTATGGTTGACTAATCCGTCCCGCTCCTGGTATTCTGGGAAATCGTCTGATGGTGCCTTTACAATTAAAGGGGACATGGCTGTCCAGGTCACCATTGTTGCCTCATGAGTGCACATATCAGGAGCCTTACTTTTATCAATGGACAGAAAACTTTTCGAAGTTGCACTAAATGTGCTTCAACACCGGTAACACCTGCCCACCTACTGAACTGTTTGGGGTTGGTACAGGAGCACCTATTTACTGCGCCTCTTCTCGTGTATGACTTTTTGAGAGTCCACGACCTCTTGGACTTGGTCTAGCCTTCGGCCAGACCTAGAGGTATAAGCTACAACAACAACAACAACAACAAGCCATCCCCTCCTGAGTAAAAGTTCCAAAGTGAGCTGGGGAATCTGGTGACAGTAGGGTATACCAGCAATATGCCTTTTTAAAATGTCTGTTAGAAACTAATAAATGTCTAATAAAGAGATTTTATAAAAATGTCCTCCCGGAGAAACGTAAAATAACTGTATTCGCTTTCTTTTTAAAAAATAATATGTGTTAAGATAATAAGGACTATAATAATTCAATTGGTAAAATACTTCATGTATGTGAATTTTAAAACACTAATACTGTTCTAGAATAAACCGGTAAAATAATTAAAATTTGGTAATTATGCTTCCAGTTCAATAAAAGAACTTTTATATCACCATTTGTAGATTAGAATTATAGAAGCAGTGTTCAAAAAAATTGTTTTGATATAGAACTGTTATTTCTAATCTTTATAGTGTAATGAGTTGAATATTAAGGAGCTTACATTTAACTATACAAATAGTAGAGAAAAAATATTTCGTTATTTTAAGTAGTTTTGTATTTTCATCATATTTAAATTTTAGTTAAAATCTAATGTGATAATGCAAACAATGAATAAATAAGCTGATTTTAGAGAGATATCATACTTTTTATTTCATAATAATTCCTAATAACAGAGTAACTTTAACTATTAATATTTCTGAACTATCGCTAAAAAAATTCTTTCGGCATATCAACGAAACTGCTTTACATGAAGAACCACATTTCTATCTACTTAAGAAATATGAAATGGAATTTTCATTACAATCATGAAACCAATGAGGCGAAATTATTGTAACTTAATTTAATTTGGAAACAAGGTGCTAAAAACTATCTGAGAAGAAGAAAGAAAAGTTTTCGATGAATCTCATTTTATAAAACAAAAAATGAGGAAGATCTGCTGACAAGAAATTTTTGTTTTCCGCTGCGCTGGCGGGTGTTTATTTGATTACTCCATATTTTGACACAATAAAAAATATTGCACTTCCTGAATAATAAAGAAGATGCTGAATCAGGTTTTCATTTTGTTTTTGTGTTTGATATTCCTTTTATGCAATAAATATATTCAAAACCTTGTTTTTTTGTCTCCCTCTCTTTCGCAAATGATTTCTAACAAAATTGCTTAACAGCCTAACATCTTTCGGCTCTGGTTAAAAAAAAATCCTTATGTTTATCAACATCATTTCTGGAGGCATTTTAATACTCAAATAGAATAAAATATATAATTGTAATTAAAGGCATAGGAATAATTCAAAGGAGGAAACATCAGTTAAATTTGAGATATAAAATTCTACAATTTGGGAAAAAATTTATTCAGTTGATGAAAAATTTTGTTGTCAAATAAAGGAGAACAAAGAGGTCGATCACAGATAGCCCTTTGGTAGATTGTACTCAAACTAGCCTTTTTTTTATTTTTAGTATTCCTTAGGTATTTTTTTAATATTATTTTGATCACTATAGTGATCAATATAGCGATCGTTCATGAATTGAATGATTTTTTTAATTGAATGAATTTTTTCATGAATTGAGTAAATTAGCAACTTGACTGTATAGGTATGGTTATCAAGGCTGTAACGTATATAAATAATAGAGCTCGTTCTAAGTAAAAAGGCAAAATTAGAGGAATTTGAATGTTCAAATCAGGTGATGAAGTAATTTTAAATTCACGGCCTTCTTCCGAATAAATTTCAATCTTGAATGAGAAAGTAATCAAAGCATTTTAATTGAAAATTTAAATCAGAGAAATAAAATCTTATGCTTTAGAATTGAAAAATTGAAAGTAAAAAATAAATAAAAATAAATTACTTACAGTTATTTGAATGATTTACCAGTAAATTTGTGTTTTAAATTTTCAATTTTGATTAAGTCACTTCTGAGTTAAATAAAAAGCTGCATTCTTGTAGTCACTAAGAGCATGAAAGACTAGAATTTAAATCTTTATAAATGTAAAAGCGCTTTAGAAAAATTTCCTTCGTGTTTTAGAAAACAAAATTTGAAAAAAAAAAATTCCCAAGAACGAAAGGCATGTTTTTGTGAGTGATATTTATGTAAATTAGTAACAAGTTTTAGCTTAAAATTTAGACAATTAATAGACGAATATCATTTTGTATTCTTTCGGTCAATCGTATATATTATGAAAGTCGTTATCAGAAACAATCGCCTAAATTGGACATTATAAAAGTACTTTAGAAAAAAACTTCGTATTTTAGAAAAGAAAATTTCAAAAAAAAATTGTCAATTATAAAAGAGAAATGTGGTTTTTGTGAGTGATTTTTATAGAAATTTGTTTAAATTTAGGTATAGTCTGGTATAGGGCAAACATCAACTTGTATACAAATCAATCAAGTCAATGCGAATTTATCGGAGAGTCATTTAGAGCATGAAAGTCGGTCGCAGAACTTGAGTAGTTTGTTGGTCACAGTTAGGGGTGTCGAGAGTAGTCGTTCAGCGTGGCCTAAAATAATCTCCCCATCATCTGTAATAAAGTCAGTTTGTGCGCCTAGATGTGACTATTCTCACAGGCCTGAAGAATATTTCCCCTCCTTCCCATATGTATCATCCAGCCAAACTCTTTACAGTTAGCAATTAGGTAGCACCAAATCTATACATCCTTCTTGAATATATTATACAAGTAATAGAGTAATAACACAGCATAATCATTAATGAACTATTGAGTTCATACATCAGGTATTTAGAGAGAGTTTCCTCTTGGAACAGACAGTGAACTCTTTGTAAATTATTTTACTATGTTAGACAATAATTTACTCAAAAATATACATTTTTCGTATCGTATTTCATTTATAGAAATTAGTAAACCTTTAGTCAAATGATGGAACAGTTAGTCATCTAAATGTATACATAAAAGGGGTGTAGTAATTAGAAAGTCCGTGAGTTTATTTTTAGTTGAATATAAATTGCAAGATCTACAGATAAATAGGGCACAGGACAGGGGGAATTTCTGATTGGAGTCAGAAAATTTAAGGCTATCAAATTTATTCATTTCTGACGTACGCAACGGCCATGGGCATAAGTTTCGCATAGACTCCTTATCATGATGTAGCTAACAAATACGCTAGACAACTATTCCAAATGCTGATTTTTTATCTTACTTGTGACTGACAAATTGCAGTCATCCATCCCACATTGGAAAGAACTATCTTCCATCACGAACAGCGGTTCCGAGGTTAGCCTACAAAAAGTGAAATTCCGCATATAGAAATCTTTTCACTCCAGCTTACTTGTCGGCTGTGTCATGCTGAAGAGCGTAAAACAAGGGAGAAACCTAACTCCACGACTGAAGGGTACGTTCGATATGTACATTGAATTGCCAGAATAATAGGGATAAACTATCATTTTCAGAACATGCAGCAATACTCACTTTGTCGTAGATGCTTTCGTCCGCAGGCAGCGTATATAAACGGAGAAACATTTGTGGAAGATGAAAAAGCTGAATGAGCAGTGAGCATGGCAGGCGATCATAATTTAGAGGATTTCCAACTAGGTATGATAGTAGAACATCGAGAAATAGGTAATGGTATTTCGGTGGTACAGGCAAAGTTAAGATTTTCAACTTCGACCATTTCAAGGATTTACCTCGAATAGAAAACTTCCGGTAAAACATCGAGCCTACTGCAACAGTGTGACCACCAAGAGACTCTGAATGACCCATGGACAATCATATCAAGCAAGAGGACTCTAACATTGGCGCAAATAACATCGCAGTTCATTGCTAGGACCTCTACTAACAACAGTGTGTGGACTGTCCAACGTGCATTGCATGATATCGGCTTTAATAGCTGATACCCAACAAAGTATTAGATATCCCAGTTTATCTGGTACTTCAGTGCATATCGTTATAGTATTACGCCCTCTCCCGACTGCGTATCCTATGCATCTTTTTTCATATAAAACATTCATTAACGTATAAATCTTTGAAACAAAAATAATACCTAAGTTAATAGTTCTATATATATCAGGTGATGTTATGCGCCTTCCATTTGAAGGAACTCTAAAAACCCAGGTAGTGACAGACGGACGTTACAGTTGTGTCATCCGCTTGTAAAGAATGTTAATCGTCCATTTGGTAGCAAATGAACAACATCCTGGGTGGAAAAAACAGGGACAGAAAAAATAACATTAAACAACGGAATAGATACAAAAAATATGCCACCATCATTTGTTATTCACATAAGAAGAAAGGAGGATTTAAGAGACAGGGAATTCATGAATTGAATATCTTCAAAATGTCGGGATGGTTCTTTTAACAAAATGCCGCCCTCGGGGTCAGAATAAATGGTTTCGTATCTTCGGTGATACATCTTAAAAGAAACCAAGAGCGTTTCAGAAAAGAATAGGTAGGCAGTGACATGTATTAATTTTAAACATATGCAATATCTAACATTTATTCTTTAAATTACTTGTGTTGTGCATACAAATATTAATTTCTGATTGACAGAACAAAGGAGGATTAGCTTTTGTAAAGAGAAATTATTTTAACATTCAAAATTATTTTTACACGATCTTCATTATGAAGATGTGAAAACAGTTGAAAATAACGTAATAACAAAAATTTAAATTCACAGTTTGCATCTGCAGATTTTGCGTTCTGAAAAGAATCAACCTCCTTAGGTGTTTCTTGGATAATCTCATACAAATACATTAAATACTACAGAAAATGTTATAAGTTGATTAAAATTAAAAAAGAATATTTATACGTAGTTTAAGAAAATTAGTAAAACGAAAGCAAATAGGAAAATATACACAATTTGCAATATTGAGAACTGAACTATTATTATAAAAACGCTAACTATCCTTGGTTTCAAGGGACTCGGTACCAAAAAAATGTATTTTGTAAATAAACTAAATATTACAGTTTTCGGATCATATTGCAGTACAGAATAATCATTACAGATGACATAGTACAGAATAATCATTACAGTTATGTATTAAACAGTTAATATATTAACAACTTTTTTTCAAAAATTGAATTTTTAAAAAAAATTAACAAATTTAAAATTTCCCTTTTTCAATTTTGGTATTTCCCACTAGATATTTTTACTTTTTATTCAGGGTACTTTATTCTATAAATCTATGTATCAGATTTTTCATACAAAGATTATATTAGGAGAAAAGAAATAATAAATGCATGTATATATGGAAATAACTAAAGAAAATGGATTTTATTTTTGTTCAAATATTCTTAAAATAAAAAAAATTTCAAACATGACACAAAAGATACGTAATTATTATATATAGAATCGAAACATACAGTTTTCAGACAAAAATTTCAGACAATTTTCTCAATTATTGTCACATAAGATGAAAATAAAGAAAGAAAAAATATGAAAATTTCTAAGTAACAGTAGAAGTTTTATGATCGCTATCTACACTTTTTAAGTTACTTGCAAAATGTACATTAAGGTCAGAAAAGCTTATTCTGAGTGGAACAGTAGGGGATAATTTTTGAGTCACTCATGCTAGAGCCAGGATATAAAATTACCCATAACAGTTTTGACAAGTTTGGATAATGTCCAGTTTCAAGTGTACCGTTCAATCTAGAGCAAATTTTCACATTCGTTTTACGACCTTACGTGGATGAAATTAACTCTTTTACATTGCGGCTTACAATTGTTTCAAATTGATAATTTTTGCGCATAAAGGTGTTGATTTCCTAGCAAATACAGTAGAAAAAGGAATTTCAGTGCCGAAGCCCACGTCATTGATTTCTCCTTTTACACATACGCGTTTTGCAAATCATCTGTTGTCGTTGTTCCTCCTAATGCCCCCTGGACGGAAGTTCTAGACCAAGGCCGTAAAAACTTGCACTGGTTGAATAGTGTGTCCGGAGCCGGAGTTGAGTAGTGCATCCGGAGCCGCACTACTCAACTCAAGAGTTGAGTGGTGCGGCTCCTGTTTATAATAGCAACACAAGGGTCGGAGTTCGACTTGGCTAAGTGCCGCCTCAATTTTGATCTAGCCCCCCCGGTTCAATATTTTCAGGGATTCGTACTTTCCCCACCCACTGACTTCATAGAAGGAACTTCTGCTCTACGGATTTAGCGTGCCCATTTCCGGCCTAGACACAAAGGTATTAAACGTCCTTTGTCGGGATTCGATCCTAGCACCCTTAGCACCGAAAGCCTATGCGCTACCGATAGGCTACCTCGGGTCCTCCAATCATCTTAGTGTATTAATCCAGTACAAATATTATTTCTATCTTTGCCTCCATTCTTCACAATTTGTGTTCGAAAGCTGGCTTCCAATATTACGGTATCGGTATTTATTTGAACGTTCGTTCCCCTGGAGCTATTCAAAATATATGGAGAAAGTGACTCCCTTCTTTTTCTCTTTTTTATGCCTAAATTTCTCGGCTACTATTTAGGACCAAAAGAGAGAATGAACGAGATTAAATAATATTTCTTGTTACCAAGACACGAATGACCAGCTTACACAATGATAATAGAACCCAATAAAGCCCTAATCCGTCGCCATGGTTACCAGCGATGACTGTGAAGTATGAATTCCAGTCTGGGAATAACGATGGAGGAATTAAAGTTTCGAGGAAGAGAGGCACAAATACTTATGCCAAACGCCACAGAACTAATGCCTTATAAAATGCGCTCTCTGGAGGTTTCAGCATTTGGTGAATAACGTTTCATTTGTTTATTATTTCATTGCATAAATTTTCATATTAAAGTTTTTATATAGTTAATGGGGGAAAATATATTTTACCTTTCTTTAAGTTTCACCATAGTTTTGCCAGGATGTCATCTTATAACTTTGAGCGAAATTTATTACGACACTAGCTATTTATAATCTCAAACTTTAAAACTGCTTTATTGCGTAAGAATCATTTCTTTGCTTGGAAAAGCTGGAGTCTCATTGTAGTTGAAACCATAGTAAAATAGAATATATTTTATTACATTATAAGATCATGTTTTGTTGGTATTTTCCCTTTCTTTGTAGACAATGAAATGTTAACCATTCATGTTATAACTATGCATTTATACTTGAAGTTTATAAATTTACGCTTGCACATTTATTATCAGATATTCATAGCTGCACTTATACACACACACACACATATATATATATATATATATATATATATATATATATATATATATATATATATATATATATATACATTTACATACTCCCTAATTTATAAGCATATGCTTACGTGTATATATCTTTGGTAGTGGACAGTATTATGGATTATACAGCATTTTGACAAATCGCATTAAACCATCCCTAGATATAAACTATCTACCAGTAAGTATTTCGACACCTGTGATAGAAAAGAAAAACAAAATTTGTTGTTATTCAATAGTTGGTAGAGCCCCCACGAGAGGCAATTACAGCCTCAAACCTTCGGGGCATGCTTTCCGCAAGTCCTTGTATAACGGCTAGAGGTATTTTCTTCCACTCGGCTTTGAGAAGCCATGTAAGTTCCTTCACCGATTTTGGACGGATGTTGCACCCCTGAATTCGGCGATACGAACTTAGGAAGCACAATGTCATCCAAAATAGGGCAGTAGGCGTCGGGTTGAGCTTACCATGAATTGGAACCATGAATTGGTCCCAGTGCATACCAGGAGAAACACCCCAAGACCATAATTCCACCTCAGGCGATCTTTACTGTGGGCACAATGCACTCTGGCAGGAGGCATTCTCTAGGCAGTCATCAGACCCAGACCCTGCCATCCGAATGGTAGAGGGTAAACCTAGATTATTCGCTCCAGAGAACCCGTTTCCACTGATCTACGGTCCACTTTCGACGTGTTTTGTACCACATTTAAAGAGCAACCCGATGGGACTTTGTGATCAAAGTCTTATGGGCGGCAGCACGACCATGAAAACCAAACAGATGTGTTTCCTTACGGATGGTATTCATCAAAACAACACTCCCGGATGCCTGTTGAAACTACTAGAGTATGTGGGCCATCGGCTGGGCGCGGTTCTTCCGAATTTCTCTGGACAGAAACCGTTTGTCTCTATTTCCCAGTTTTGTGAGTTTGCCGACTCGGGGTACATTCCGACAATCACCGCTCACCTTCCATTTCTGAATCACATAGGCCACTGTCTATTTTCAGTAATTCAGCTCGCTAGATATGTCCCTTACGGATCGGCGATTTCTGTGATACCCAACGATTACATCTTTCTCGAAATCAGATAACTCTGCACTTCGTGGCATCTTACATGCGAGTAATGCCAATGTTGTTTCCTAGACGATATTTAACGACAGAGGGCGTTACTTTTATCAGGATCACAGATATCGTCCTTTGCATGTTTGTCCAAATGCTTATTCGTAGATTGTGTAAATAGAACAGCAACTGACTCAGAACAATTTTGAAACTACATTACACTTATGGTTTAAAACTTAGTCGAAACTAAATAAATTTAATTTTAAAAATTACTGGAAAATTTAGAAAAGCACAAAATAAAATGTCAACGTAGTAATGTTGTTAACTTAAAACTGTTAGATACCACTAAAAATTGCGTTTAATCATTTACAATTCTTTTAATATTTCAGTTGCACACTATTTATATTGGCTATTACACATCTACTATCGGACATCGATCGAATCGATCTATTTTTCGGTATGTTGATAGCTAATGTTATTCCCTATGATGGTATCTTGCAGCTCTGTGACATTTTCCCCCTTAAGGTCCTTTAACTTTAGTTGAACTCCACAATTGCTCAGTGATATTCAAAATCGGAGTACTTTGTGGCGAAGCCAAGCATATAGTATTGATTCCAAAAGCGTGTTAAAATATCTCAGATAAAATGTTTTTACTAACGAATCACAAATTTTTTTCTATGAACTTTTGGAAATAAAAAGAGAAAACTTGCCGTTTTCGCTCGGTGATGAAGGACATGAAAAATCTTAATGACGACATGTGGTCTAAAGTGATTTCGTAAGTAACTCACTTTAGACCACATGTCTGAAACGCAATGTTTCAGACGGCCCTTCAGTACCTTTAAGTCATCTACAGTCTTCATGGCAACCAGAGCAACGTGTGAATAGCCGATATCTTCCCTGATCCTTTGACTTGCTAAATAGTGGCAGGACAGTAGTCGATAAGCCTTTTTTCTGAATCAAGAAAGCTTCATTGGAGATATTAAATTGTGGATATTTACGTGGTTGTAAATATCGATATGATTTTGAATTCGTCTAAAAAATTATCGGTCGCCAGTAGTTCCTTGCTCAAGATGCATAGTCATTCGCACATTTCTTCGGAGTACCCATTACTTTTGTCAATGGGTGTTTTCTGTTGGGAAAGTGAGCTCCATAACATTACACTGGGTGGAACCCGATATTTCAACAGAGGCCTCCCAGGCAGACTCCCCCCCCTGGTGAGGGTTGACCACATCAGATAGCAACCCTACGTGCACTAGACCAAATAACCCCCCTTCTCGCCTCCTCCCCAGGTCAATAGGACAAGCCAGAAGGGAGCAGAAATCGCTTAAGTCAGCATACTAGGAGCCATGTAAAAGGGCAGCATAGAGCAAAAATTTAGCATAAAGACAAAGAAAAAAAATGGATGCTCCAGAGGCTGAGATATTGAAGAAGACCAACGACGCACAATTAGAATGGATGGAGCGAAAACTTTGAAAGAGAAACAAAGAAAATATACGAAAGTTTGGGTTTCGTTAAGGCAACTATGGAGGAACCTAACAAAGCGTAAACTGGTATATCGAGTTCATAAACCCATGTTGTGTATGTATCAGCAAAGAATTATTGAATATGCAATGAGGTATGCACAGATTGACTACTTTGATTTTAATACAGGTGACGCATTGCTCCGGTTCAAGAGTGTTAATCATTTTTAAAAGTTGTCTTGAACTGCAATCGATAATTTTTTATTCTTTTTCACCTCCTCCAGCTGTCTTTAGTATCCTCGTTTTCCGTCCATTTTCTGAGCAGTCTTGTCCCCACTGGCTAATTAGCGCACACTCTTTCAGATATGACGTGTGCGCAAAACTTCTCTTGATATAAGAAATAGAAAAGTAACGTCTGACATTATTGCTTTGAATAATTCAATTATATATATATATATATATATATATATATATATATATATATATATATATATATATATATGTGTGTGTGTGTGTGTGTGTGTGTGTGTGTGTGTGTGTGTGTGTGTGAGGCTAAAATATGAGGGGGGGATGATCGCGCGACCTTAAAACGGGATATTAGTTACTAAAATATAGGATTTAACAGTTAAAGTCTGGGAGTTCAAATCATCGGTGTAATGTATTGCAGTGAAAATAGCGCTTAAGGTTCGACTTGATTCAATCTTTGAATAACCATGGAGACTTTTAGTAGACGGATTAGCCTTGAAGAGTTGGCGCTAAGAAGGTGTTTAGGTCAGCTAAAGGAACATGTACGTTATGACGACATGAATAATTAATGAGCGTCGGTGCGCGTTGGTTAAAAGGTTGGGAACAAAGTATTTAATTCAGAGTCATGGTTAACTAGGGAACGAAAAAGACGTGTGCCGTTAAGCGCACGGATTTAAATTGGGTGGGGTTTGGGATAATATTTGATGGAGCTGAGAGGTTTAAAGAAATTTAATAAAGATGTTAAGGAAAGAGTACCGACTGATCTTTGTGTTGTTCAGGCTTGGATTATTACCTTTTAGAGAGTTTAAACGATGACGAGTGTCTTCGCCACCGGTTCACGGACTGCATCATGGTTCTCGAGAGTTTCGGATTAACTCAATTGAAATGGGCGTGAAGAAAAACCAAATCCGACATATATATATATATATATATATATATATATATATATATATACCGGGTGGTCATAAAGAAACTTTGCCAAAATAAGGACCTCTAGCGGCTGTTCCGTACAACCGATCGAGATGCGATTTCAGATTTAGTTATTCATATGTATGAGCTCGGGATTCTGAGAACGGCAACATAGTGACGCTCACGGTTACGGTTATAGGTATAGAAAATCGTAATTGTCAACAGGCAAACCCCACTTTTCCCAGTCGGAAAATGCTCAGCGCATGCGAAAACCCTAAAATGCGTTGGAACGGTACTCGTATCACTAAAAAGCCGCGTTATGCACGCACAAAAAACAGCATTTGAATGGCCAACAAAGACACGGTCGGGGCGCACAGAGGAAATTTGCATGACAGAAGCTAAAAAATAATCACATAATGCCGTTCAGCAGATATTCAGCGTAGAAAACCGATAAAAAGCTCTCTGATCATATTTTTGCTAGCCATTCGTAGAGCTGTTTTTTGTGTGTGCATAACGCATACGTTTTTTGCGATATACGTACCGTTCCAACGGTTTTTGGAGTTTTTGCATGCGCTGAGCATTTTGCGATGGGAAAAAAATGGGTGTTGTTATTTAAAAATCTCGAGTTTCTGTACCTATAACCGTAACCGTGAGCGCCACTTGGTTGCCGTTCACAGAATCCCGAGCTTATACCTCTGAATAACTATATCTGAAATCTCATCTCGATCGGGTGAACGGAACAGTCGCTAGAGGTCGATATATGTGCAAAATTTCTTTATGGCCACCCTGTATATATTTCAGGTAGTCTATTCTAACGAAACTACCACGGGTTATTACCGTAGGATTACTCATCGTTGCATATATCTTTTCCTTTTTTTGACGCATTTTGTTACTTTTCTGTTTAACTGTTTACTGTCACTGGGTTTGGCACGCTGCCTTAATTACAACTCGCGATGCTGGACAAGTTTTTTCTCTCGGACCGTTATTGAGGAACCGTTATTGAGGGACCGTTATTGAGGAACGTAATCCTACGTTAAAACGTGCATCAGTTAGCAATTCACCAATTTCGTGGTTCTCTCAAATTCAAGGCATGAAAATTAATACTGATAGCCTGTTTTTAAATACAACTTAGTACGAGAACCACATAAAGTCTATACTCTGACGCAATATTGAATCAAGGGAAGTTTTCCATAAATATATTTTGATTCAAAGGGAGCCATTTTATGCAATACTACCTGGATTTGCAACTCTTTTGTGTATTATATCGTATACTTAAATTTTTAATGTTTTACAGAAGAGTTAAATTAAATATAATAATACATCTCGCATAGAGATTAACATTTTACATATTATTTGCCTTTCCCATCAACAGCATTAACTTTTTGAAGTATTTACCAGTTACTTGTAATTCTATCCCCTGGAGATATCACTGATTTTATGTTTACCGATGAAAGTAGCGAGTAAATTTTTGAATATGATTCCTAGAAGACTACGAGCACAGAAATTACGTTTAAATAAACTCTTGGAATAGACGGAAATAAAAAGATTTTCTCTTCCAAATCTGTATCCATGGCAACGTGTCTCCCCACTAGACGAATCTCGAGACTTATGGTTGTTTAGATTGCCATGCGTCATAAAGTAACGTAGTTGCGCTGATGACTGCGATCCGTAAACACACAGTTACTGCCATCCTGGTCAAATTTATGACGTTATCAAGCACCTTTTGTGGCTATTAAGTGCGTCGTATGACCGAAGCCCGAGACGGTTACAGTCTAACGGTTTCGGAAGAAAGAACATTTTTTGGGAGGGGTCGCAGATGTTCCTAAAGTAAGGAGCTTAAAATCTGATCGCTTAACATTCTTCAGTGTACAAAGTATTTCTCTTAACGCATAGTGTTAGAGTAATGTTCAGGAATGAGCAGAATTCGAGTTGGATACAATTTTATGTCTTACTTAGACTTACTTCGACTTAGTTATGTAGGGAGATGAAAGGGATATAAGTTTGAAGTGAACTGGAAATATACATAGTGAAAACGATGTCAGTAACTCTAGTGAGCAAAGGATCTCACACATTTAATAAAATTTGCCTAAAATAATTTATAAATTTTGCAACACCTTGCGTTTATTAATGAGAAGTAATAGTTACCAGTAGATATATTTTAAAAACATTCATTAATAGTATACACACACACACACACACACACACATATATATATATATATATATATATATATATATATATATATATATATATATATATATATATATATATATATATATATATATAAATGATCGACGTTTTGAAAAATCAATAAAAGAAAAACGGAGGGCAATAGAAATTTACAGTTTGCTGAATTCTGCTTAGGTAACTAGGGAATTCATTCTCACCAATTTTCAAAATTTGTTACAAAGTTCGGTAACAGATGGCGCTGCTGACTGGGAAATGCTATAAAACAATATTTTCAAAATATCCACCGTTTGCACGAATAACATGGCGCAGTCTGAGGACAAAATTTGTAGACGCCCCAGCAAACATTTCACTTTGAATGTTCGGTCAAGCAGCAGAGATGTATTGTTCCATTTCATCTACATTTTGTGGATTGTGACGACACACTTGGTCCTTCAAGTGCCCCCAAAGAAAAAATCGCATGGCGTGAAATCTGGCGAATAGGGAGGCCAATCCCTTCCTCTCTGCGTCAAGGGCAATGATACGATCACCGAAATGTTCACTAAGAAAATCGAATACTGCAGCCGTTCGATGTGGCCGGCCACCGTCTTGCATAAACCACGAGCTATTCCTACCGTCCTCCAAAGCTTTTTGAATGGCTACAAATTCATGGAGGATGTGCAGATATTTTGCAGCAGTAATCGTTTGAGGTCAAAAAAAGGGATCAATAAGTCCTTTGGAGGAATTGGCGGCCCAAACCATGAATTTTGGTGGATGCAGAGATGAAGGTACGGCTACATGCGGATTTTCCGTTCACCAAATGCGCCAGTTCTGCTTATTAACGAAGCCATCCAGAAAAAAAATACGATTCGTCGGAGAAACAAATGATTCAGACATCGATTTCGTAGGCATCCAACTTCAGCAGCATAGCGTTTGTGAACGTCTCGCGAGCATTAATAGCATCAGCACACAGAGGTTGTCCAGTCTGGATATTGTAAGGAATCAAGTGAAGGCTCTAACACAGGATTATGTGTGTAGTAATTCGTCGTAGTCCAGTCTGACAAGCAACACAGCGAACAGAAACTTGGGGTCGCTGTTGGATGATCTGCTGAACGACTGCAGTATTCGCCTCTAAACCTTTTGTGCTTGAGGGGCCGAAATTTCCAGCACAGTCGTCATTGACGTTCCTAGTGCACCGAAATTTTTCGAACAGTGCCTGTATCGTACTGTTTCCTGGACCATTTCTGACATTGAATTTCCTTTGAAAACTGCGCCTCGTGGCAACAAAACTGTAGTCCAGGTGATCAAACTCCGAAACAATAAAAATACGCCGTTCCAGCGAATAAACCATTTTCAAAGCATACGCTAGAGTGGAGAAATAATACCGAACTGAAAGGACTGAATGCGTACAGAATAGCAGCGCCATCTGTTGACGTGGTTTGTGACTAATTTTGAAAATCGGCAAAGAATGAGTTTCCTGGTTACTTCAGCAGAATGCAGAAAACCGTACATTTCTATCCCCTTCCATTTTGCTTTAATTGATTTTTTAAATCGTCGGTCATTTTGGGGGCACCCGGTACGTACAACGGATACATACACACATAGATGGCCATTACAGTCATACCCGACGGCAAGAAAGAATATTAATGGGCCATTTGAAAACATATGACAAGATTTCATGAAATAAAATCGCGTGGAAAAAAGTCAGCAAACAATTCAAAATGAAATTTCGAAGGATTAAATTTTAAAAAATCAGTCTATGCATATGACAATATTTTGATTCCTTGTCCCCAAAATTAGAGCTGAAAATGTCAATTCAGAAAAAATTCGGAATTTATTGAATAGTTGATAATGATTGATAATAATGATAATAACGCTTCCTCAGATAAACGAATTAAATCCCAATTGCTTGCCTTAATGTTTTGATATCCGGTTTCGAAAAACTGTGTGAAGGCAGTCTCTATGAGCTTCTGATTAAGAACATTGCTCCACCCCTCCCCACTAGGGTGGTTCGAAAAAAACTTTTTTAAAAATTTCAGATCGCTAGTGTGCGCAAAAGTTGCGATTGGTATAGACGTGAAAAAAGCACTAATTATTATTTTTTTATTAATTTGCCTTCCGGTCGCGCAATGCCATCGAAGTTGGCAAAAAATTGTGAAAAACCTTAATTTTTCATAATTTTTGTAAGCACGCCAGATGGTTTTAATTGCGTTCCTATACCATTAATTAACTACTAAAAGTATGTAAAATCAATATATATGCACTTATGATACATTTGTTTCATATCTTCCGGTCGCGCAACATAGTACAAAATGAGTAAAATTAGTAGTTTTTGCAAAATTTCAAAATTTGACTGTTTAGTACATTTTAATCATACGACTTTTATAGATGCTATAGTTTAATTCTATTACAATAATATATTTAAAATCCAAGCATATCAGATAAACTTTGATATTCAAGTGTAATTCGGTTACGCAGCTTCGTCAAAAACAGCAGAGTAGCCTACTACCGAGAGGCGAGACGTACGTGGCGAATGCCGCGCCTTAAGGAGTGACCGATACGTGACGAGTGACCGATATGGCGTATCGGATCGCGCTACGGCTGCTATTGCTTCAAGTGTACTGCAAGATGTTGGGTTGATTAATGAATCAGATACTTCTTATGTTGTAGACAAGAGTAAAGTCCGAAGAGAAAAAACTTGTGTGAGAGCTAGTTTGCAAAGTGATATAATTTTAGAAATTTATGGTCTTTACTTTGATGGACGAAAAGACAATACATTGCCAATTGAAAAAACTGTCAGAAAACACTTTCGCAGAATCTATAAGGAGGAGCATTACTCTTTAATTCAGGATCCAGGCTCCACTTACATAGGACACACTTGTCCTTCTTCAAGCTCAGCAACCGACATCGCCAAAACCACCACGTCTTATTTATCAGTAAATGGCTTTTTACTTGACAAATTGGAAGTTGTTGGATGTGACGGTACTGTTATTAATACGGGCTTAAGAAATGGTGTAATTCGACAAATAGAGATACATGTGGGAAGACCTCTACAATGGAGTATCTGTCTTCTCCATTACAACGAACTGCCATTCCGCCACCTTTTCCAACACTTATATGGAAATACAACAGGCCCAATAGGATATTCCGGACCGATTGGAAAGGCCCTACCTGATTGTGAAAGACTACCAGTTGTTGATTTTAATCCTATTGATTGTGAGATTCCAAAGTTGACAAGCTTATTCTTAGCAAGGACCAATTGTACTTGAGATATCAGAAGTCATCAAGTCAGGACATTGTTCAGAAGACTTTGTAGTACGTGATCCTGGCCCATTGTCACATTCAAGATGGCTTACTATTGCAAACCGAGTTTTGCGCCTCTACATCAGTGTGTCAAGAGTGTGTCAAGCCCTTCTGAAAATCGGAGAGAAATTGTCACATTCATTCTCAAATGTTATATGCCTATGTGGTTTGCCATAAAAATAAACCGCAAATTCACAGATGAGCCTAGACATGTTTACAAAACTATTGAATCTACAAGGTACTTACCAGAAGAGCTGCTTCAAGTTGTTGATCCCGTTTTACAACGGAATGCTTACTTTGACCATCCCGATAATTTACTTTTGGCTATGGTAACTGATGAAAGAAACCATATCCGAAAGCTGGGCTTTAGGCGTATCATGAAGGCAAAGCAAGCAATATCTGAAAGTGACTTTATCAGAATCTTTAAACCACCAAACCGAAACTTTGAAGCTAAAGACTATACCGAAATTATCAAATGGAACACCAGTACACTCACTCTTCCTCCACTGTTAAGAACATTGACTACTGAAGAGATAAAACAGTATGTGAGCAATGAATTCAAGCCTTTTATAATTATAGATGCTTTTCCATGCCATACACAGGCAGTTGAAAGATGCGTTAAGCTAGTGACCGAAGCTTCAAGTAAAGTGTGTGGACACAGTTCAAGGGACGGCTATATTAGAACCACATTACTGTCACGCTCAACAATGCCCACTTTTTCACACAAATCCGAATTTCGATGTTTATCGATAGATAAAGACTAGAAAGGAAACATAAAGAGAGAGAAAGCGAAATAAATTTGTACATATTGTAAATAACACACCCTACATTGGATGGTTGGTTGGGTAGGGTGTGGGTGGAACTCGAAGTGCAGACACCTCCCCGTGGTGAGTGCTGGGTCGTTTTGTAAACAAAATGAGCGAAGACCTGCACCAACAATTGAATATTGAAACAAAAAATTACCAAATATTTACTATTAGAAAATTTCTAAATTATCTGAAAGGAAACATTGTCAAACAACAAAATTGTCAGACAACGATAATGGCTGCTACCGGCTGCGAGCGCATCGCTGGCATTCGTCACGTACGCCTCGCCTCTCTGTCCAGGTAGGCTACTCTGATGTTTTTGACGAAGCTGCGCAACCAAATTCCACTTGAATATCAAAGTTTATCTTATATTCTTGGACTTTTAATATAATATTCTAATAGAATTAAACTATATCATCTCTAAAAGTCGTATGATTAAAATGTACTAAACAGTCAAACTTTGAAATTTTGCAAAAACTACTAATTTTACTCATTTTGTACTATGTTGCGCGACCGGAAGATATGAAACAAATGTATAATAAGTGCATATATATTGAATTTACATACTTTTAGTAGTTAATTAATGGTATAGGAACGCAATTAAAACCATCTGGCGTGCTTAAAAAAATTATGAAAAATTAAGGTTTTTCACAATTTTTTGCCAACTTCGATGGCATTGCGCGACCGGAAGGCAAATTAATAAAAAAATAATAATTAGTGCTTTTTTCACGTCTATACCAATCGCAACTTTTGCGCACACTAGCGATCTGAAATTTAAAAAAAGTTTTTTTCGAACCACCCTACTCCCCACCCCCGTTGCACTGTTCATCTTTAAGGGGACAAGGGACCTTGAAATTCGAATTTTTCTAATTTTCAATTTTTAACTCCATATACAAAATGGGAATAATTAATTTTCTATTTTACTACATTGAAAACTCTTAGAATTCAAAATAAGGAATTTTTGGAAGAACCATGCCCGATTTTCAAAAAAATTTCAAAAATGCTAACTTTTTCAAAATGCTCTATGCGCATTATGTATCAATTAAAATTCTTAAATTTTGTATTATAAGTTTACCATATGTATATAAATATAAATGTGCATTTAATTTTTTTATATGAATCTAACGTCTTAAATAATTTGTTTTCTATTCTCTCTGTTATTTTTTTTATGTTTTTACTTTATTTTTTATCTATAAATTTGAAAAATATTTGAGATTTCAAAGAATTATGCACAGTTTTGTGACAAACACTCCACATAACAATTCTGAGAAAATTGAAAGATATCAGAGGAAAATGAATACGCATGGAGGCTTTTGAAAAATTCCATTATTTTTAAGAACTTTTTGATAAGCAGGTCCTATTCCTCCACAAAATACTAATTTGAGAATTTTAAGTATCTTCAATGCTATAGAAAAGAATATTAATTATGTTCATGGGGTATATAGAGTAAAATATTGAACATTAAAGAAGATCGAGATTGAAGGTCCCTTGTTCCCTTAAATTCACTTTATACCTGATTGTGTTGATTAATGTTATTTGTCACCTTTCATAGTATATAGTTGTGATGCATCCGATTACTTCTTCTTATAAGTTGTCCACGCCGCCCAAACGGTGTAGTGGTTAGCGTACTAAGATGCACACTGTGGGTTGTTTTCCAATCCCGAATAAGGCTTGGCAGATTCCGTGTCGTCCTCCTCATAGGGCACAATGCTGACTCATCTGTAAGGTGTTCCCATAATGAAGCAGCCAGTAAAATAACGGTGAATAACAAACGTAAATGTCTGACAACAAGTGCTTCCGTATTTGACAAAAAAAAAATGATGTCCAAATTTCTTCAATTCTTAGATGGCTTAAGAGAACAAGGCTGATTTTCCTTATATGTACCCACGTACGATGTCCTTTACAAAGACTATGCCCTTTTTTAAACTAATATTAAAATCAAATATAGTAGATTATATTTTTAAAATAAGAATTTTGACCTGCAAACCTAAGAGCTGCCAGAATACTCCCCCTGCGAGACCGATAGACGAAACGACATTTCAATTAAATTGAAACATGATTTTACTAATACCAGATATTTGATAGTCGCATATACCAGAGTTCTATGCTCTTATTTTAATCCAGAACCGAGCCATACAGAGAGAACAGAGTAAATATTTTTTTGGTTATTTTAAAGATTTAGGGGTCTCAGGTGGCCGCAAAGATCTGGCAGAAGATTTTATCCCAGACCTGGTGTAGGCTTTCGAATACACTTTTAGGTTATAATAAGGTCTACAATAATTTGATTAAGATTACATACGTTACATAAAAATTAAGAATATACATATATGTGTGTGTGTGTGTGTCATAGGCAAATTGACAAATCCTGCTTACCGTCTTTTTCAGGTGGAAAATAAATAAGTTCACATGCATGATGGGAGGAAATTCCGAATCAAAGTCTCAAAATTTGTCGTTTTAATAACTTGTTAATTAGAATGATTTAATAATTATAATACAACTAGCCGCTGCGCGAGCAACATGGTCGCTTTTAGTTATATATTTTCTGTTGCAAAACAATTCAACTGAAAGTAACATATGTAAGGAATGTTACCATTACCTGTCAACATGAATTTACGTTCTTAAGGGTTAGTGGGAGTTTAGCCAAAAAATTTAAAATCATTGCTAAATTCACTATAAGGCTGATTCTAAAACATCGTGATTAAAAAATGTGAATTTCCATTACTTCAGATCAGAGTTAAAGATAAGACTGAGAAACCCAACACCAATGATTTTAAAAATTACATCCCTCTCTGTATGTACTATTTTTCAAAATGATAATATATATACTTTATCATTAAATCAAATAATAAATTGTTGGGAAAATTTCTTCACTTATAAAAAGGAGTAAAATTTGAGCAAGTACTAAAATATAGTATAGATTACATCACTCTCTGTATGTACTATTGTATGTACTATTGTTCGCAATTCAGAGATCTCCACTTACTCATATCAAATGAATAAATTAAAATTATTTCGTGAATAAATTAAAATTATTCACGAGTAAAATACAGCAATTAAATTGTACCAAATTACGTGCTATCGTCGAGCCACTACACACACGCGCACACGGCTGCTAATATTTACATCCGGTAGTTGTAGCCGTTGCCATTCGGAGTGTAGAAATATCGTCGATTTTTGTGCCGCATACCTACGCGTTTTATATATATAGATTGTTAAATAACAATCATTCGAATCTTTCAAACAATGATGATTGCTGTGCAGTTTTTATGAGAAATCTTTTAAACCTAAGTTACTATCTACTAATTCATATGTTCTATCCAAGGGGTTCTATACTAAGGGAAGTAACGAAAAAACAATGTCTTGATATCTGTCATTTTCAATAAGACTTTACTAATTTGGGTTTATTGCAATAACCCTGGATGAAACCAGGCTGTTTGTGCGAATTTTTGAGAAATTTTCTAACAAGACTGAAGGTGTATCTAATCATTACAATAAGCATAAAAAATATCAGGTTCGTTAGAAAGTTGTCCATAACTTTCCAATTAGCCTGCCGGATTGCAATTAGCCTGGCGGATTGTAATTTTTAAAGTTGAATTACCAATAAAGTTAACGTAGATAAAGGTGAGGTATTTCTTTGGTTTTCTTTGAAGCTACCTGAATATTATAAGTAAGTATTGGTGCCAAAATGGCTCCTTTTCTTTTTAATGTGAATTTTGACTTTAACTACTATTATCGCTTTAATTAATCAAACGGCAAAGCCTTTTACCATTTACCTTGGCCTGACGAAAAATTCATACTAAGAAAACCAGTGCCGTACAATTGATTTTAATCTTGTACTGAACATTCAGTTAGAAAGCTAATGGCTCAGGCGGTTAGAACGTTGGTCTCGGAGCTGTGCCGTGTGGTACGTCATTGGTTCGATTGCTCGAACCCAGGCCTTGACATAAGACTTTTTTTATTAATTTAACGCTTAAACAGTAATGATCATTGCTCACCTCGTACTGCACGAGTTCGCTCCCTGATTCTGTCATATTTTTCTCTGCACAGGTCAATAACCTGAGGAGACTGTCTGATTAAGGCAAAGAAAGGCTAGCTGTCATTAGAAAAAGTTAAAAATTACCATTTTTTTTTGGCGGGGGGGGGACCAAAAAATAAATCCGCCCCGGGCCCCAAATGGTCTAGGTACGCCACTGATTGCAAAATGGCGATGGTCTTTCCAATAATCCGTATTTGTCGATCTGCCTACGGCAGATATATATATATATATATATATATATATATATATATATATATATATATATATATATATATATATATATATATATATATATATATACATATATATATATATATATATTAATATATGTATGTAGATTAATACAATTCAATGCAATTCGTCTATTCTATTTTTTATTTTAAATTTTGAGCTGACTATTTTTCAAAAAATAAATAATTAGATAAAATCTGTAGTGCTTTTCTGTCATTTTAATTCATTATGTTTTTATATAATGTTTGCATTCCATGCAAATCCTTCATTATCCTACAGAAAAATTAACCGAGTGAGGGAAACGATTCTCCAACAGGAAGTGGGCCACCCCAACACCCCCCCCCTATCCCGAGGATACATATATAATTATATATATATATATATATATATATATATATATATATATATATATAATTTGCTGTTTGTTTGTTTATTTATATATTTAGAATGCTATTTTTTTATTTCTGAAGTACATCGAGGTAATATTCACTTATAATAAATTGTCTGTAAAATTCTTCTGCATCGCAATGTGGAAAATAATGTAAAATTTCCTCTTTTTTGTTTTACTTAAAGTAAAATTTGCCACACAGTTTGTCGGTTATTATCTTTCATTTTATTTTTATTTAATTCTGTACATTTTTTCGACGGTATATATTTTTAAATGAAAAATACATCCTGGAATAAATTCCGAAACCAAATTTCGTTCCTTGGTACTCTGAAATATTTAAAATGAAATTCCAAATATTCATACAATTACCCATGTTGAAAATGATCGTAAAACCATTCAAATGCCTGTTTTTAAAACTTTCATCGTTATTTATAGTACAAATAGAATATAAAACTAATGAAAAAGTACGAAAAAATGTAAAGATCGTGCTGAAATAGAATGTTTTGTTTGGCGAACCTTCCGGCAAATTTTTTTTTTAAAATTTTTTTATCAGAAAAATACTCTAAATGTAATGTATTTGTATTTTTGTTTAGTTTAACTTGTTTTGAGGATGAACAAAGGGGTTTGTTTTAATAAAATATTTAATTTACCTATATTTTATTAACATTATACGTATGTATGTATTCAGAGAGATGCAATATGAGACTTTTTTTTGTAAAATTCATCTATATCCTAGTCATAATATAATATTTAGGATGGCAAAATAAACACTGGTACTAAAAGTATGGTTATAAAGGTACTTTAAACTGAAACAAAATTTTACTCTATGAAAGAACGATATTTTCTTAGAACTAAGCTGGATTCATAATGGATTAGGCCAAATATTGAAAACTGAAGCCTTTCTTTGAAACGAAAATAGATTAAAGTAAAAAAGTTCTCTGCAAAACTTTGATGTTAGAATGTTAGTCGGTATTTTTAATTATATTTATAATTTCGCATCTAATAATTTTATTTTCATCATATAGCAATTATTCATGTAGTAGAATTTTTCCTGTTAATAACGTGAATAGTTTGAATAAGTTTTGAAAATCTTATCAGAGAAGAGCAAACGGTACAAATCCTTCAAAACCAATGAACTTTTCGTCACTTATACAACAAACTGTTAGGTTTACTACGAAATTTTAACTTAAAATTGACCCTCAAATTTGTGAAAACCTATTACACGAGGCCTGTACTACTCCAAATGTTATGATGGCCATATTACTTTATGGAAATCTACTGCGGGCCACGAAAAAATAAAATAGGCGGGAAAGCGAAAAATGTTTTGTCTAACAAAAAATAAATGCCTGATTATTTTAAAAGCTGAATAAATATTAATATTAATTACTTATATATTCCTTCCGTAATATTATAAATCTAAAAATAATATTCCGTAATTTTAATTTTTATAACATTACGTGTCTGCACAAATGGCTCTATGAGCCGTAAGTTTTGCAGGCTTGTATTAGACAATTCAATGTACTTCGCCCACAAAATCAAAGTAATATACACTTGTTTGTATATCATATACTTGTCTGTATATTATGTTTAACTATAAATTAATTTCAGTATATTTCTATTTGATTTTCCCATTCCCACAAAAGCTGATGTTTGTAGGTAAAATAATCGAGAGCAACTGTGGCTAGTTAATTCCAGTGAATACATCAACAATGAACATTGATATCTCAAAATGAAATGTAAACAATTTAATCGGAGTGTTAAATTATTACAATCCATATTTTGGAGGAATATTAATTGTTTTCTACTAAACAGGTCTGATCGAAATCCATAACAAATAAACATTGAATAAATCCCGAATCAGTTTCAAAGTTGTCATGTCCTTTGGGAGTATACGAATGCATACATTTACTTTGATGGGTAATAAACACATGGAGGTGAATATCTTCCTACATAATAAGAGGCCTCGTGAAACAGCAAAACCGAAAAAAAAACTAAGTTTCCCATAGTTCATTGAACTTTCAGTTAGATATTTATGTACAGAGCATGTTTTGTTAAGGATAAAGTAAAATTAAACGGACAATGCTTCAGAATTTGTTTTGTCTGTCGTCATATATACTTCAACGCTAGTGTTTTAAAAAAGAGTTAATGCTACTGCTCACGGAAGGAACGATAGCTGAAAAAGTTTTGAGACGCCAGCATAATTTTTATACCTCAATTTAGGGTAGTTTGAGGAGCGAGTCTTTCAACCCTTTTATGTTCCTTTTGTGGGTTTATGGTTTACGGAATTAGTGCTTTCTGAATGACTCTCTTTTATGAAGCTGGGTAGCAGAACCGGTTTTTGCAGAGGCGCTTTCATCCGGAACGTTCCTGGACGCGTTTTATTATCCGTAATTAAAACTAGCTGAGAAGAAACTGCTTCTTTGAGAGAAGAAAATGCGAGTTTATGGCTTGTTTACGAAAAATGCAGCATTCAAGGGGCACTTAAGAACTTTGTAGTAAGTAAACTGCAGAAACTATAGTAAAATGCCCGATTTGTGTGAAATTATTGATAACTGATAAAAATTTCTAAATAATCAAGTAATTGTGATACTTTTTACTTGTTACTGGGCTTTGGCAAGTAAAGAAATATCAGTCGTTAGACGCTTATTTATTGCTTTGTTTCCCTCTTCAATCTTTTTAAATTTGTTATACTAATCATAGGCATGCGAAGAGTTATTAAAAGATGGTAAAATACTAATAAGTGTTTACAGACAAAATGCTACTACTTAAAAGGGGAATTAAATGTTTTAGTCTATCATACTTGCTGAAAAAAAAATGAAATGTGTGTAATGAGTTTTTTAAATGAAACTAGATGAATTAAAACTTCATATTTTGCCTTTTTAAAACCCTTTTTGGTTACTAGGTTCAAATTTAATGTTTGATAAATGTAAAGCCCTTTATCTTGGACAGTCTCAGGTTTTGGTTTTTAGCGATACGGTCAACTTTTTGCTACACGAGGTCTAATTATATCGGGACCTACAGTTTAAATCCAATTCCGAATGACTACAAACATCCATGCCAGCAGTAGGACTAGAACCCACAGGGTCTGAACCGAATGCCAGTGCCCTAGACATTCGTCCATCACCTAGCGGACAGTCTCAGGAAAAACTACTAGAGACTACAATAGTAAAAGAGGTAATTTGAAGAAAATATTGTGCATATTCGGCAAATCTAGTTCTCATGAATATATCATAAGGGATATATTATAAGGGATTAATTAATATTACGCAACTACAATGAAGTGCCACTGAATTAGGGATAGCAAAGCCTTTGCAAATTGTGTAGCGCTGCACATCATGTATACACAAGTGAGGGCGCTGTGGTAACTGCATATATAACGCGAACTGTGGTTGTTCTGAATTAGTTGTTGGAATTGCCAGTATGGGTAAACTGCTTGATTTAGACTCCTTCGATCGCGAACAAATCGTAGGTGCGCGACGCATGGGCCATTCAATTTCCGAAATCGTCAGACAGCTAGGATTTTCAAGGTCGACAGTGTCCAGAGTATACCAAGAATACACGGATGGTGGAAAAAAAAAACTAGCTATCGGGCAAACTGCAAAGGACAATTAGCCCTGACATTGCGTGGTGAGAGACAGCGCAGGCGTATTGTACGTAGCCAGCGAAGCCAAACATTAGCTCAAATTACCTCCCAGTTTAATGACGGTGCCAGTCGTACAGTCAGTAAACGGACTGTGCAACGCTCGCTTCGCCGTATGGGTTTCGGGAGCCGTCGACCTACGAGAGTACCATTGCTCTATACTCGCAATCGGGCTGCACGTCTTGCCTGGGCAAGAGAGCACAGAGACTGGAGTGTAGAGGACTGGAAACGAGTAGCATGGAGTGATGAGTCTCGATTCCGACTACTTAACGCCTACGAGAGGCTGAGAATATGGCGTCAGGCTCATGAAGCCATGGATCCTGCATGCCTGGCTGGAACTGTACAAGGGCATGGTGACTCAATCATGGTCTGGGGTTTTTTTTTCGTGGCAGAGTTTGGGATCTTGGTGCGTGTACCAACCTCCCTCAATGCAATTCGGTACGTAGAGTTGCTGGGTGATCACCTCCATCCGTTTATGCTGTTCTGTTATCCGCATGGTAATGGAGTTTTCCAGCAAGACAACTGTACCTCTCACAAGTCCCGGTTGGCTACTGGCTGGTTGGATGATCATTCCTCTGACTTCTCTGTCATAAATTGGCCACCTAGAAGCCCAGACTTAAATCCTATTGAGCATCTTTGGGATGTTTTGGAACAAGGCGTGAAAGGCCATCACACAGCACCAAAGAACCTTACTGAATTATGGACAGCTTTAGCCAATATTTGGCAAGTCATTCCCGTGGAACGTTTCCAGAAACTTGTTGAATATATTCCTCGTCGTGTGGCAGCCGTTATCAAGGCCAGAGGAGGCCCAACTCGTTACTAGGTAGGTATCCCTAATTCAGTGGCACTTCAGTGTAATAACAACGCTATGAACCATATAGCATGCAATATTTACAATAACTAACACTCTCAAGTCCTACTGATTGCCTCACTGTGGTGAGAGGATGTTCTTGGGCGGAATGGGTGAAGTACTTCAGAAATTCGCTCCTGGTAGGGTCACCCTAGACGTGAAGGACATTCCACTATGTTCGACTAAAATCAGTAGGCGAAGGAGCCAAGATGTGCTCCGGCCCTCGGATCAATAGAAGCTGTAAATTCCCTTGTAACGTCGTGAATCACTCTTTCTGCGAAGCGATCGCCCGAACCAAAGCTCTCCTTTGAGATGCCTCATTCGGAGAAGTCAAGGGGGCCCATTTAATTATCAACGGTCGCCTCGCTTCCTTTTTTCACAAGATGCTGCTCACAATACGGAAAGTCTAGTGGCGCTACTTCATGGGGGAGCTGAGAATGACTCCGTCTAGTTGGCGCTTGCTCCCGTGGGGACTGAAAAGGATGGACGTCCGAGGATTGTTCGTCTATATCCGTTGAACGTGAGAAACTGCGGAAAAGAGCGGGAAAATAACACCGACGTACCAACAGATATATAGGGGCGCCTACCGCAGTCCGAGACAACCCCGCAGAATCCCTTAGAGACGCAGTCCCATGGAGAGTGCCATAGTTCCAGAGAGAGCCCAGAGCCTCGGTCAGCGTGTTCATCGAAAGTTTCGGGACGAAGCAGTCCCAGTTGCTGACCGTTGCGAGTTGTCTCTCGGCTCCAGGCTGAACGAGTCTATGACTGGTTTGAGAGGAAACCTCTCTGTTAAAGTTTGAAAGAGTCTTTGTGAGTGGTTTTTGTTGTTTTGAGAAATCTTTTAGATACAAACGAGAATAGTCTCTCTCTTATGTATATATGTGTAAATATATGGAATTTTAATATAAGTTGTATGTACTTAAAAATGCCCATAGGGTAAAATATTTTTAATTGTTGACTGTTTGTTTTGTTTTTGATTATTAAAGAAACCAAGATTCTGCTGAATGATATAAAATGTGCGTAACCAGAGATTACGCTGTGTACAGATCTTTTAGAGTTAGAAGCATAGTTGGTTCTCCAATAGGTCACCACCATAATAAAGTAACTAACAAATCGTGCTGTAGACGGGATGAGGTCAGAAGTGTGTCGATGTCCTCAGAACAGGGGCCTACTGAGTGGGAAAAATTCTTAATAACTTTTATCTTTGTTGAGGCTGTCACAAGTTTGACGTGTAACGGTAATCAGTTTTTTTCCCTTTTAAATGCAGCCAGGATATATTAAACGTTTTACACGATTTTTACAGATGTACGGCCATATCAGACAACGTACTCGAGTCGTAGGTGCATAGCAGTCAGCATCTGTTATGTACCTATGCATCTATATTGCATTTTACTGGTTGAGACTGCTGTGTACTACCGTATTGGATTCGCTCCCCTCAATGTTAACCTATGAAGAAAATATGTCGACTTTTGACATCTACATAAATGCTGATAATCCAATAAAAATGGTACTTTAAGATAGCCTGAACTTTTCTACACCTTGCAACAGGATACATTAGACAAACTGCGTCCACCTAAGGAATTTGAGAGCGTTTAAAACACACTAGACCAAATTTTATCCCCGAATAATCTAAATATAAAATTAATTCTTGCATTTAAAAAAAATGCCTGAATGTGAAAAATTCCTTTCTCTATTACAGATTGTAGTTAAAAAAAATTTAATAGAAGTCGGCAATCCTTGGACACATTTTCTCCAATGGTTAACATCGAGGTGAGTGAATCTAATACGGTTAATACACAACAGCCTTAATAAATGAAAGCAATTGAATATGAACGTGAATGTACGAATACATTTTTAAAAAAAAATTATTACAATTCTTGAAAATTTAATTTTCGTAATTTATTGTTATTCAAAACTTTTAGAAATCCATTTCCATTGGTAACCGTAGACAATGAAATAAATTTATTAAAAGCGTTTTTTTTTAGAAAAGAATTGACAAATGGTTATTACTAAATAATTATTAAAAAAAACAAAAAAATCTTTTCATACTATCATAAAAGTAAAAAGATATATAAGTAAGGTGAATAAATAACTTTCTGAAGAACAAAGTCCTTAAAATACTATTAAAGATATATTTGTTAGGAGAACAACACTATTTAGTATGTCTCAATCGACGAGTTTAAATCAAAGGTTTCTCCACGTTAATCCAACAGGTCTTATCCTCTTTTAACAAGACAGAAAGGATTTAAACGAAAGTTAGATGATTTGCTATGTATGGATATGCTTTTGTAATTATTTCACACATATTCTATTCATTCCTGAAAGGCGAAATATTCTAAAGCGTACTCGGTTGTTTTTATGTATTTCCCTTAGCTTTTTTTTCTTCAAAATTTCACATTCATATTAAGAGGATATTCAGAATTTTTTTTACTATAATTTTATAAAAAAATATAATACAAATATTATTCCTGTGAACTTATTAAATTCGAAAAATAATGAGGAGTGTCTCTTTTATGGTTGAACATATGCCTTTTTCTGCTTATTTAAAACCTGCAGTCGATTATATTTATAAATGTTGTTTGAGAGCATAAGAGTATGTTAAATACTTCTGCCCAAGAGGATCTCTCACAGCTGTGTCAGGCCCCATTCATAGTATTGCAGTATGTTAAATCCGAAGTACTCGAGATATTATTATTTAAAAAATTGAAAACAATAGAAGAAAAAAAAGCGTTAGTCATCTCTTGCTACATGAGAGCTAAAGACATCGGAATTTTCACCGTAATACTGATTTCGGAAAGCTGGAAACATTGATTTTAGTCGGAGATTTTAATGCATTTTCTTATGTAAGAAGATTCGAGCCCTAAAATTTTTATGCCAAAAACTTGCCATTCGGTCATCGTTAAGAAGATAATAAGTTATGCGTTTATTTCTGGAAAACATAAAGCTGTAAGAGTTTATTTCCCACAGAGTTAATGTATTGCGGAAAGACCAAACTGCAGAGAAAAGTCCAGTTTTTCTATAGAAGTGCTGAGAATATAAAATATATTTTATGTTATATTATGATTATGTATCCCGAGAATATAAAAGACATATATTATACGCTTTTAATTTGATATCGCTTTGGGACTGAGACACATAAATTATAAAAAAATTTTAATAACAGAGAAAGATTGTAAAAACGAAAACTATTACTTCAAATTATATGTTCGTGATAGAATGGAAAACTGTTTCAGATTATTGAGAAGAAATTAATACTTCTTTGAACTTCTTTAGCGATGATCAATAATAGTCAGGTAATATCATGGTACATCAAAACTGTAGGAAGAGCAAGAAGTCTTGAATTCTATTCACAATACCTTTAATTATATCTTAAAGAAACATAAGAAAGTATAATGGTTGATTCAATTCCTAAATTGGAAAAGACGCAATCTCTTTGTTTATAAATAAAATATTTTAGAAATACCTTAAAATCTAGCTATTTAAAATTATTAAATTGACTAACAACTCACGTAAAATACAGTCAGAAATAGCTGAAACAGCAAAACAAAAAACAAAAGCTAACTTGGAACACAAAATTCTCATTAATAGCAAAAAAACAGTATGACTGTTTTACACTAATAACTCATGAAACGGTATTTAAAGTATAATGTACCTAACAAAATATAAATGAGAAATACCATACAACTCTTCATTAAACATCATAATACAATACCTCATCATCATACAATACACCACTTCATTAATCTAAAATTATGTTTACTTATTACCCCTTTGAGTAAAAATATATTTAATATGTGTTTCGTAGAATCATGCAACTTTTGCGAATATCACAATTTTCCTGCAATTTCGGATTATGCCTTTCTCGAATCTCTTTAGAAGTCGAATGTGAACCTTTAATGCTAATCAGTCTCCAGTTGTGCAGCTTTGGAGTTCATTCCTATATCCTATCATCCCCAAATGTGTCTCCTGTGTTAATTTTACGCAGATATATCTTCATTTTTTCATCCATTTCTAGACGTTATTCTCCTAAGATTTTTTTGCTGCCAGAAATATATACACAATCCTTTAGCTGTGGACATGCTATATTCTGGAGTAAAATTAATAAATTTCCAACAAGTCTCAACATTTTTTAATGCAAAACAGCCTGTTTACTCGTTGACGGAAATCGGTTACAGTTAAGTGTGGAAACATTTTTTCCTTTCTTTTCTGCATGATTTTCTGGATGGGTTGGGTTATATTGATATTAATTTATATTTATGAGATGTATAACTGCATGCACACAAATATTCTTCCAATTTCCATCCATTAACTCTAGTCTCTCTGGCTTCTGCATTAGACTTTCAGTACTTGTACTTTTAAGTCAAATGTTAAATGCCTAATAAATGAGCAATTAAAAAGATTCTTTGACTATTAGAATTAAAACATCTTTTGCGCCTTTACTTTTCTCTCTACCTAATCTCTAAAACTTTTTATAAAAAAATTTGTAAATTTATTTTTATACAGATTAAATCTCGTATTTATCCCCCCTCTAATTAATAACCATATTTTTCTTAAAGTCGAAGAAACTAATATCCCAAAAAACGCATAAAGCTAGATTTTTTTATATAATTCTTTATAACAAATTTCATGAGATAAGTACTTCCCGAGTTTGTTTAATACTTTTTCTAATTTTTCTATTAGTATCGTATTTTTAAACTCCTTTTTCAAACACTCATCTGTCAAATGAGAAAAAAAGGAATAATTATACTTAACTTACCCCATTTTTAAAATCAGAATAATTAATTGTCTGTTCGATGCTTCTGCAAAACAAGTGATTTATTTTTTTATCCCATCTAATTATATTACGGTTCCTGTATATGAATTAGCTGACTGTTTGGCTTTTTTTTAACTCCTTAAAAAATAATTAATTTCTATGAATATATCGAGAGGAAAAAAAGATATGATAAGAAAGCATAAAAAAACTGAAAATTTATATGCTAATTTTGTGCTATTGTAAATATTAGTATTAAAACGCATTGTTCAAAGATATTTTGATTTGATCGTTGAATATAAATTGCCTTGCGCAATATAAATTACCTTGCGCATTTGTAACAGTTTTATCAATAAGCATAAGATCTATTAATTTTCAATTTGAACTTCAGGTGCCTGCGGCGAAGCCCAGAGGATTACACGTGAATTTAACAAAGCTGAGTTAGAGAAACAATGAATTTAGACCAAGTCATGTGCAAACTTTACAATTTAGGGAATTTTGTCTTCAATGTGTATGCACAAAGTGAACCACGCTTTCGTATAAAAGATTTCTGACCATACTAAAGCTAATGTTTACAAACAGCTAAATTAGATGATTGGTTAAAAGAGTAGGAAAGGAAGGTTTCAACTGGATCCCACTGAATACTGCAGCTAAAGAAAAAATTATCAATAATTTGACTAAATTGAAATACAAGGATATTTACTAGAGAGGGTGAAAATATTTCTCACCGAATTATCGATACACTACATTTGGACTGAACATATAGACGTCGGGCTGAGAAGTACGGCTTCGATATATAATAGCATCCGTGTGGATACTGAGTCCGATTTAGCCAGGTGCCACCTCAATTTTGACCGAGCACCCCCAGAGGTGACATCTTGGGGATCGCACCATCTGCACCCACTGACCTCATTGAAGGACTTTTTGGTACACGGATTTAAAGAGACCGTAGGCCTTTATTTCAGCAAATATTTTTTATTTTAATATTGATTGTGTTATTGTAAAAATATATATATTTTTGCAGGATAATAGTACCAAAATAGTTTTTTTCAAGTACAAAATCATTTATGACGTTTCTATGAAGTATGTAATAAAGGTAAGTGTAGTAATAAACTTTAAATCTGTTTTTCTCAAAACAGATATTTCAAGATTTTACATTTTTTAAATGCTTCTTACGACTTAATTTTTGAAAGTTGACAAGAAAAATCCTAGCACTGTTTACAAAGAAACTGGGTATGCATTTTACAATTCGACTTCATTAACCTTTTCCTTACGGGGTGGGATAGCATGTATCCCAAGAATACAGGCCCAAGAATATATATATATATATATATATATATATATATATACATGCATATACATATATTTATATATATATATATGTATATATATATATATATACATATACATGCATATACATATATATATATATACCCTTATGGCCGTGCTTACAAAGGTGGTATTAAATTTACCGTTGTAAAGAGGGAATCGGAAAAATGAGCCCCGTAAGCTAAAGGTTAAGGTAATTAAACTTGATTTATAACCTATTAAAAGGCAAAATTTTGATGAAAATCGGGATGGAATTAAGAAAAATATCTCTCAAAAATTAACCATTCAGGGGATTAAATAATTGATACCCAGATTTGTTTGTAATACAGTTTTAAGTAAAAAATCGAGGAAATATCTCAAAAATTAAGTCGCCAGGAACATTTTAAAATTTTGTTTATAAATTTTAAATTTTTTTTAAAATCTTAAAATTTAATGAAATTGTAAATTTATTTTAAGGTATTTTATATACTTATGGTGAAATGTATATATTTGCAAAATTTCATATCTCCATGACAAAAAGAAAAAAAAAATATCGTCCAACGTTCCCTTAACCTATCGATATCTAGACACCAAGGTATTTAACGGCGCTTGTCGGGATTCGATCCGAGCACACTCAGTAATGAAATCCGATGCGCTACCGATAGGATACCTCGGGACGGACAGTGTTTTAAAGTCCTTTATAAGGTGAAAAAATTAATGAAATTATCGTATCTGATATCTAGACAGAATATTTAATATCTGATATGTGATGTCTTTTTAAAAAAAATGTTTAGTATACTCTTATTGCGGTTTTATAGTGACTACAATTTGTCACAACTACGCATGTATATGCGTAGTTGTGACAAACATAGTATCCTATGCATTTGTTTCAAAAGTCAGCTTAATTAAACGTAATTTGGTTTTGTCTACCCTTTTTTACCTCCCGAAAGCAATATTTACGTAATAAATTGAATAGGCATAATTTGTTTTACTTATCTTTCTCATTTCCTTCAACTCTGCATTTCCCTTTCATATTGTAAGTTCTAGCGCAAGTGCGAAAGCAGAAAATTTATCCCCCCCCCCCAAAAAAAAAACAATAGGGTAAGTATGCCGAATATGAGACCTTGCCGAATATGAGACCCCAGCTTACAGGACGTATCAAGCATTGCCGCCTGGCGACTGGAGCGTTAAACAGTAGTCTATTGCATCATTCGTACTCGGTCAGTTGAGTGTTGTCGAGCGCACACATAGCTGCAATACTTTTTTTCCTGAATGTGTGCTCGTTGACTTTTTTGCATCACCATTTTCATTGCCTGGTTTCACCTTCAAGGTAAAACTCTTATTAAAACTGTTATAATTGGATAGGTAACTATAAATGTGAAGTGTAAACATGCCTGTTTGTTTTTAAACTAACGTCAATCCTAACCTATAAAATTCGTTGGCGTGTTCAACAATATGGTCGTGCCCAATATGACACCCCAAAGCATGCCTAATAGGAGATAGGGTATCATATTAGGCATTTTAGTTTTCACTCTCACAGCCTTGTATCCTCTGAAGCTGCAGATGCAATGACGCCCAGGCGAAATCCACAACCATGTAGCAATATTGACAGTGAGGAAGGTATTGGTCAACCAAGTTCAAACCAGTTTTTAGTGAGTCCTGAAGAAATAAATCCCTTGCCTACGTTACCTGAGAAAAACACTTCGATAATATAGGCCCGTAAAGCCTATATTATCACATCATCACACTATAAAAATAAATTGATTGATAGCATTAATAAAAGAACTGCAGCATATTCGAAAAAAAGTTTCTTTCCTACAAGAAAAAAAGGAATATACCAAAAAAATAATAAATCAAAGGATAAACAAGGAAAAGTAGAACAAGATAAAAATGAAAAGGATAAAGACACAATAAAGGGAAAAGGAAACGGCAAAGGGGTCCACAGGAAGGGGAAAATTAAGGATGGATGAAAATATAACACTAGTTAAAAAAACAGAGCACGAATAAGCCAAATTATAGCTATGATGATCTCAGCTCAATTGAAGATGATGAAAACTTTTTATCTATGACAGCAATGATGATAGCATTGATGAAAACGACGATGGATGCCTTTTTATGGTTGTTTATTTTCAGAGGACAAACGAACAGAGCAGCGGTGTCAATGTAGAAGGTGTTTCAGGTGGGCCCATGAAGATTGTGGAGCTGACAAGTTTTTTATTTGTAAACAATGTGAAAAATTTTAATCTAAAAATAAAAATTAAACAAAACCTGTAATGTAAACCAGCTAATTTGTTTAAAATGCCACTTTCCTTTTTCACCTATTAGTGTACATAGGTAACTGTTATCTAATTATCGCGTACAGTTTTGTTTTTTACGAACTTTTCAGTAATTCTAATTCATCTTTAGAGTTGTAGAAAGGAGTCTCATATTATGACTACTTTTTTCAGACCCCAATAAATGGAACACTTGTGTTTGTAATTTCATACACGAAAATTGTAAGGTTATTTTCGTTTTCTGTCATTGTTATATGTAGTGAAATATATGCATTAAAAGAACATCAAGTTGGTACTGTAATCCCTCACTTACTTTCCTAGTAATATATGAAAATCAAAAGGGGTCTCATATTCAGCATACTTACCCTATTAAACTCCAATAAGTCCCATTGTTACATTTCCACCTACTCTGCGATTAACATCCCCTGTATCTTCTTTAGCTTCAAAATTCATATATACTATTAATTCGTAAAGGACAGCCAAATTTACACTCCTAAATGATATAGAACATCTTAAATGTTTTGTAGCTTTGTCTGGCCATTATAGTGGATTATTACAGAATTCAAACGGCAAAAAGAGATATCGTTCTAAAAAGTTAAATATCTGAAATCGAGAAGTTGTCTCCTATGCATGCATTAATGTTCTGTGTATTGCAATGAATCGTTCCCCTAAAGAATATAAAGCGGATGCCTGAAAACACATGAAAAAGAATGCACACTTGAAGAATATTTAAATCACTCTATTACAATAGAATGATTCAAATATGTTATCTTATTTTGTAAGCCCATGAGTATAAGATGTGTCCAACAATTCTAAAATGCATCTTTAAAATACCTATGATTTCATACAGTTAAGTATGTAAAGTTTATTGCAACAAATTTAATTTTTAATGTACATGAGAAGATAAATACCTGTGTACGCCTTGATACACCAATGAGTGCAAATATATAAAACTGAAACCAGTGATATTAGAATTTAAATATTTTTCAAAGACGCTTTGTTAACATTGAAAATTATGCTTTATATATTAGATTATTCTTTACGGATTGTAACTCTATAACGAGCGTTAAGTAATCTAGGAATAGAAAAAAAAATTTCATGTTTTCGTTTAAATAACGGTATAAAAGACTCGATCGGAATTTCTTGAGCAAAAACTGCTTTATCGCGAGAAGGAAATCACAGAGTAATCCAGGGCTATTGGCCTGCCGTGGTTAACTATGTCGGCACTCTCTTCATCTGTTCCAGATAAAAAGACATAAGAGAAGTTCGTAAGAAATGCCTAAGAAATTCGTAATGAGTAGATCTGCTATTCTGCCATTAAGAGTGAAAAATTAATTTTTTTTTTACTCCCTTAAGTTTCCTTGTGTCATTACACAGTTCTAAATGTAAATATAATATGTATATATATATATGCTAAAGTTCTTGCTAAAAGTTAAAATCTTGAAATATAATTTACTTATGTTTAGAGTAGTTATGGTGGTAAGTAATATCGCCGCCGTCCACACCCGAAGGTTATACGGCCCTTCAATAATAAATATAATCATGCCGACGGCAATCCAACCCAACCGGGTCCCGAAGTTTTTCTTTTTGCAATTCGTTTACCTGTCTTTTTTTTAAATCTGAGGGGCTATCCACCTTCCCCTTGTAGAGGGAAGTATATATTCATAAGTTCCTGCATAATATTCTTGATGTACCTTCTACAATAATAATACGTAAATAATTTACTAGGGGCCCAATCTTGAAAGCCCAAAGGTAGGTTTTTTCATGCTTCAGCCCATTTGCTACAATTGTATATACAGTGCTTTATAGTTTGTATATTGCCACACTCACAAAGATCTGTTTTAGCAAAAAATCTGTTTTGATAGACTCCTATACAGCCATGTTCAGTTATTGCTTGATTAACAAGGAAATCTGCCGACAGTCTTTTCGTAGAAACTCTAGGGAATACCTCAAATACTTTCCTTCCTACACTCCTTCTCTCCCAATTTTCTTGCTATATATTTATGCAATAATTCTTAATTTTATTCTTAATCTGTTCTTTAGTTAATTTATAATTTCCTGTGATTTCATTCAGTGTTGTCGCTTGTTTAGCTGCTGCGTCTACCATCTCAGTTTCATTAATGCCACAGTGGGCTTTAACCCAGTGTAAGTTTACTGCTATCTCATGACTTTCTATTAGGTTTTTTATATTTTCAATCCTATCTCCCTTAAAATAATATGCGCATATAGCTTGCAGTGTACTTCTAGAATCACTGTATATGTCGAATTCCTGTATTCCTTTACTTATAGCATCAGTGATGGCCATGTCAATGGCTTCAACTTCGGCACTATAGGATGATGCATTATTAGGTAGACGTTTAAGTTTTGTTTGTTCTAAAACATTAAGGTTGTAACGTGTACACGCCGCACCAACCCCTTCGTTGGTTTTTGAGCCATCAGTGTAGTATTTAATGTTCGATTTTGATTCCATGTTTTATGTCCATTCATATTTCCTAATTTCACGTACTTTCTTTAGAGGTCGGCTTTTTGTTTCGCAATTCTGCGCGTTCAGTACGATGTCTCCTAATTTTATTTCTGATCCTTTATTGTAGATTTCATAGATATTCTTTTCAATTTTAGCTGTTAAGTCTAATGGTATGCATCCTGATAGAACGTGGAGTGCATCCGTCGAAACTGTTCTGTAACATTTAGTTAACATTATTAAGAATGGTCGTTGTATCTGTCTTAATTTTAAATCCATTGTACGTTTACCATTATACCATGACTGCACTCCATGCAATAGTATCTTTTCTATAACAGTTAAATATAGCTTTTTGACAATCTCAGGTTTCAAATCCCACGTACTCTTACTGACTCTATTGATACTGTGTTGAAATTTTAATGCCTTATCTCTAATATTATTCATATGAATTAAAATTTCATATGAATTAAAATTTCATATGAATTAAAATTTCATATGAGTTAAAATTTAGCTTCTCGTCTAAATAAATTCCTAAGTATTTAATATGCTCATTGTATTTGATGTTCTCCCCTTTAAACTTAATCGTGGGTCTCCTTGTGACTGTTCCTTTGTGTGGTATTATTATGTAGTTGGATTTTTCGACACTAAATTGTCGTTGGTTTTTTTCTGCCCAGCTCGAACATTTTTCCATTATTGCTCTCGCTATCTCTGTAAATCTATATATAGCTTTACTCCTAAGTAGTATTACTATATCATCCGCAAATGCCTGTATTTTGTTGCCATCGCCCAGATTCTCTAATAGCAACTCATTAATAATTAGTAACCACAGGATTGGCCCAATGGACGAACCCTGTGGTACGCCAATATTATATTCCCACTCGTGTTTATCATTTATAATTACAGTACGGTCTTTCAGATAATCCATTATTATTTTCCTTAAGTTAGTATCCATTTCAGTTTTGTCAAGTTCTTCCTTTAGTCATTTTATTCTAACTGAATTAAATGCATTTTTCACATCCAGAGCAATTAAGCACGTATGGTAGTTATTCTCTTTGTTTTCTTTAATTTTATCAAAAACACTATTCAATGCTTCTACTACTCCCCTATTCCTCCTAAAGCCAAATTGATTTTCAGACAATAAACTCATACTTTCAAGATGTTCAGTCACTCTATTGGAGAGGATTTTATCCAAAACTTTCCCCAAAATGGGGAGTAGACATATCGGTCTGTAAGAACTAGGATTTGAGGGATCATTACCATCTTTGTGTATGTATACCACGCTAACTTTTTTCCATTTACTAGGGAACTTTCCTTCCTGCCAACATTTATTGTATAACTTAGTCAAAAAAAGGCTATCTATATTCCTGATCTGTTGAACTATACTCTGCGTAAATCCGTCAAAACCCGGGGCTTTTTCAGGCTTCAATTCTTGTATTACTTTTTCCACTTCAATATTTGTAATTAATTGCTCATCCTCAGAATTTACATAATCATAATTTATATGCTCGTCTTCTCGTTGAAAATGATGTGCCGCTAAAATTCTTTTTATTTTTCTTTATACTTAATATTTCCTTCATTATCTTTCAAACCTTCTGGTGTGATTATTTTAGTATTTTTATTCTTTATCAAGGAGTATATATTACCAAACGTATTCTTAATTGTAACTCTTTCAACGAATTCATTAAATTTATCCCATTTTGCCTTCAATATTTCTCTTCTATACTTAGCTCTCTCTAATTTATATTTAATTTGTAACTCAGGGCGTTTCTGATGTTCCATCTCCTTCTGATATAACCTTCTAAGAGCTCTTACCTTACTTCTTATTGTAGTCAAATTAGGATTCCACCAATATGCATTTCTTCGTGGCTTTCCCCTTTTATAGCTACACTTTTTACATAACAAGTCTAAGTCGTAATTTAACTGTGATACGCATTCTTCGCTATTTTTATCTATTAATGCTTCCCTCCATTTCTCCGTTAATTTCCTGAGTTTAACCTGAAAGTTTATCCATTGGATATTTTTCATATCCTATCTTTTCCTGAAGTAATCTTCCGTCTGTAAATAATCTAGCGTTATGGTCAAGATAATAGTGTTATGATCTGTCAGTGTATTATTATCAATTACAGCCCAGTTCTTTATTTCTGTTTCACTAAAGCCAAATGTGATAGTCAGGTCTATCCACCCAAGTCCGAAAGGACCGCAGTAGGTCGGCAGACTATCCGGGTTATTATATATAATACCCTCATACGTAGTAACCATTTCCAATATCATCGAGCCGCGTAGATCTGTGGGTCTCTGCCCCCAAGTTGTTGATTTAGCATTTAAATCGCCCAGTAGTAAGACTTTTTCATCTTTAAATTTTCTTAAAATTTCTTTGATATAGGTTATGTGAGGTTCTGTTCTATCATTATTTACATTTTGAACTGGCGGTATATACGCCGAAATAACAATAAAATTAAAATTTAAGTATACACACCTAGCCGCCACTACGTTTTCAGTAACATGTATCTTTACAGTTTTAATTCTCTTGTTCAGTATAATTACTGCTCTAGCATCTTGTAAAGTGTGAATTAGGCGAAAATCGCCTGTTAAACCAGCTACTTTTCTTTTTGAAAGGTAGGGTTCATTTATTGAGACGACATCCCAATTATGTTCAATGAAGTCTATAGAAAGTTGTGCAGCTGCTGTATAAGAATTATTTATATTTAGATGCGCCACATTAATACAAGCAGTTGAGGTATTATCCATAATCAGTTTGAGATTTTATTCGCTCCACCTCTATCCACCTAGTTACGATGGTAAATCTTTTTTATGTTTAACCCCTTCAGGGGCGGGGGTTCATGTTTGAACCACCTATTTTATTTATTTTATAACAGCTAAAACATTCGCTAAATTTATCTGTAAATTCCTATAAACGTTTAACACTTTAGTGTGCTTCAGAAACAAAAGATGGCAGCACTCTACGGGTCTATATTTTCAGAGAGGAAAACTTTTTGTTTCAAGCCAGAAATTTGCAGTGTGTATTTTTTTCCAGTTTTTCTAAGTTGTTAGTATTCAGATACAAGGAAGTTCTGAAATTTCATTTTACGATTGTTACTTATTTATTTTAAATAGAAAAGTTTAATTTACCTGCATAATTTCTTATCTTTTCTTAGTACTTTGAATGCTGGTGGTTCAAATATGGACCACTGCGCATGTAGCGTTTGCTGTCACTAGGTGGCAGCACTGGTAAACTAGTTTTTCTAACAAAAATTCTTAAAAAAACATATTACTGAACTAAAAATTATGTGCTAAATTCATAAATTTTATAATAATGATAACATATATGAATTTAGCACAGATTCTGATAATTTGAAACACACACACACACACATATATATATATATATATATATATATATATATATATATATATATATACATATATTACCTATAAAAATTTTATGTGTGGTGTTTTATACTTTTTACATTTATTATATACTTTCATTATATACTTTCATTCCTATACTTTTTACTCTCATTATATTCTTTCATTCAAATACGTCTTACTTTCATTATATACTTTCATTCCTATACTTTTTAATCTCATTATATTCTTTCATTCAAATACGTCTTACTTTCATTATATACATTCATTTATTTACTTTTTCCTTTATTTATTTATTTTTTTGACAGATACTTATTTTGATAAACACTGTGTATAAATATAAATAAATGAATGCATATATATGTATATATATTGCAAACTGAGTAGTCTTATTGTAACTGATTTTTCAGAACGCCTGTTCTGACTGGTCTCGCCAGTCAGAACAGACGTTCTAATATAGAGTGCTCTAGGTGCGCGGTGGTTCAAAAATGGACCCCCCCACTGCCTAAACTAAAGCTACATTTTTTTAAAATTTTTAGATAATATGTTCCTAATAGTAATATTTCTTGAAATATAAAGTTTTGTCCTCCCCAAAATTGTTTTTGATATAGTGCTCCTGAAGGGGATAAATCTATATGTTACAGATTCGGAACTGATAATTTTTGTCTAACTTCAAAACATATTTGTGAACATGCAAAATACATATCAGCGGTGTTTAAACTTTCATAAACTGTATACCACCCTGCTCGAAAATTAATATTCCCGACGCTTTTATGACACATTAACCTCGCACACGCACCCATAAACATATACCCCTTATATGAAATCCAATATTTTATCCCCACGCATATCCCGTTCTTCCTCAGGTGATAGAGTTTCATCTATACGTCATCTGAGTCGCTACGTTTCATCCATTTTCTTAACTGAGTTAAAATGAGGCACATTTGTCAAAATTCCTTGGATTCCAGGAGAAATGCGTAAAACTCGGAAGTTTCTTAAATGATAAAGTATATAATAGAATTGGCAATCACGTTCCGTTGGAAAAATTTCGGTTTAATCATGGGACAGAACTGATAATCATTTTGTCATCTGACTTCTTTTTTTTATTTCTAGAGTGTAGTTGAAAAATGTGTTTTACCAGATGCGTACTTTTTTGTATCTTAAAAATGAAAAGTTAAAATTCTTCTATAAAATATTTTTATACTTTAAAAAGAAAAAAAAACTGTCAAGTCAAAAGTGTACAATTCCAGATGTATTTTACTGCAGTGTAATTTACTCTTAAAAATTACACTGCAGTAACAACACTACTCTAAAAATACTAACTATACTATAATTCTTCTATATACTCTAAAAATACAAAAAATACTGCGTAGTCTAAAAAATATATAGTAGTCAGAAATGTCTCCCGGATAAGTAAAGTAGATCTAAATAAACTAAAACAAATCATATACATGATTTGATTTAGTTAATCATATACGTGTTCCTCGTAATTTTTAAAATATTTGTAGAACATAGTATCAAAATAAAAACATATTTCAGTTAGAGTTTTTTCTGAAACAATCTGGCACATATGTTACATATTACATAAGAATGTTAAAAGCTACATATTTAAATATATATCTCTCGGTATATATATAATTACGAATTTTGCAAGTCTAAGGTAATCTCGCCAAATATGAGAGATATCACCAAGTTGGCGATGGATTTGGAGACTTATTATGGTCGCCAAATTTGAGGATATGGAGCCAAATGGTCGCCAATATTCTAGATCTTTCTCGTACGTTCTGGAGATTTCCAGCTGGCGGCCGATAAGTGGCGCGTTGGAAGTCAGTGTTTTCTTCTGCTGCGTATTGAATGTATTGAAAGTGCGTTAGGCGTACATTGTATGGAAGACTCTGTTATCCTGACTTGTGTTTTTAGTGTTTTATGTTGTATAGAAGACAGTTGTTACGTGTTTTCTGTTAGTAATTGTGTATGCGCCTGAAGAATTTCGAGAATAATAAATTTTATTTTGTGCGCACTTTCTGAAAAGATTTTTATTCAATCCCATCGAACCCAGAAAACGGAACATTTTGGTGTCAGTGGTGTAGGGATTGATTGCCTTTTACAAGATCAATGGCTGATCAGACTGTTACAGTTCAAGCTTTGGAAGATAAATTCCAACAGATTATTGCTGCAATGACTAAAATGACTATAGGTCAAGAGGAGATAAAGAAAGAAATATCTCCAGGTCAAGAAGAGATGAATGCCATTCAAGAAGAGATTAAGGAAATATCGGCTGGTCAGGAAGAATTAAAGTGTGGAATTATAACTATCGTGAATGAAAGAGTGACAGAAATGGAACAAAAATTTAATATTTTTGAAGCAAATATTGGCGTTATAAAAGAAAATTTAGAAGAAAAATTTGATAAAGTTGACAACAAATTTGAAAATTTCGAAGAAAAATTTGGCAACAAATTTGAAAATATGGAGGAAAAATTTAATAAAGTTGACAACAAATTTGAAACTATGGAAGAAAAATTTGGCTATATAAAGGGAAAATTTTCCGACGTTTCAAGAAAAGTACAGATTTTAGAACAGAAATTGTCAAATACTTACGTTACTGAAGATTCTAACTGTATATATGTCACCTCCCAGCCACCCATTAAGCTGTCAACCTATGATGGAAAATCTTCTTGGCAAGTTTACAAAATCCTATTCTCGATGATGGCAGACGCCACCGGATGGGACTCTATAACAAAAGCGTGTCAATTGGCTACATCTCTGCTAGCCGAAGCCGCGGATATTTTGCTGACGATCCCAAAAGAGCAGCGATTAGACTTTGGCGCACTTTCAAGTGCTTTGGAGTTACTCTTTGGCGAAAAGTGTTTGAAGGACTATAGCTGGCTCCAGCTCGAATCTCGCCGACAGAAGCCAAATGAATCGCTACAAGAACTTGCATCAGACGTCGAAAGGCTTTCCCATCTCGCCTGGTCAGACTGCCCTGCGGAAGTACGGGAAAATCTTGCTTTAGATTATTTTATCGATGCAGTTCGCGACTTTGAAATACAGAAGGTACTTCGAATGGCGGACATTAAAGATCTGAAGTCCATCTTATGCCATGAAGTTTGAAGCAGCCCAAGAGGCTTCACAAAAAGCTCACCATTGTATTACGGTTTCGAACGTTACCGAATATCTCGAACGTTCAATTAAATATTTGATGGAAAGAATAGACGAGTTGACAGAACAGGTCAGTGCGTTAAGATCTGTTAAGGCTGACAGACTACAAGTCGTAAAATTCTGGATTTGCGGCGGCGAAGGCTACACCCGAAGAAATTCCCCAGTGCGCCAAGACTCGGGAGCGAGAAACACTTCCAAGAAACACGGGATTGCCGATGTCCTTTCACAAAAACCCTGTTCCGGAAACTGCCATTATTGTTCAAGAGAGGAAAAGGAATTCGGTGTTATAAATCCCGTAGCAAGACGAACTACAGATTTACGTCACCAGAGCCAGATCCATGGAGGGATGACGAAGTTCGAAAAGATCAGATGGAAGATCCTGAACTAAGGCCCATACCTGTTCACGAAACCATTGGCTGTACACCATCCCAGATGCTTTCCGGTCGTGACCTCCGTCTACCATGTGATCTCCAGTCCGGACGCCCTCCAGACGCGCCTTCATTGCCTGAAGAGTACAACAGTGAACTCGAGGCTCGTTTGGAAGACGTCTATCACTTCGTCCGTGAACGGAACAACATCGCGACGGAGAAGATGAAGACTCGGTACGACACGAAAGCAACAAGATTTGAATTCCATAAAGGTGACAAGGTATGGTTCTGGAACCCTATTCGACGTAAAAGACTTTCTCCCAAGTTACAGTCGTCTTGGGATGATCCGTATACAGTCCTAAAAAGAGTGAATTACGTCGTGGTTCGTATAAGAAAATCGTCTAATTCTAAGCCTAGAACAGTACATTATGATAGTCTAGCTCCTTACTATGGCCAAAGTTAATAGATTAAAGAAATGTACAGACCATGGTCGTTCTCTTTTTGTATATAACATTGTATTTAGCGTAAATAATCCTTAAGTAAGTTTATTTTTTTGTTTTATTAATGTTATTTAAAGACATTAGATGTTCCTTCTATGTATTTATTAGTTATATGAAGTATGTATTTGTATGTATGCGTGTTAATTTTGTATTAATTTTAGCAGCGATTTTACAGTTTAGTTCTCTATTTTGTATTGTAAGTAAGGCTTCCTGTCCAAGAGCTGTACTTTCCGGGACGTGCGGGCCTTGAGGAGGGAGCAATGTTACGAATTTTGCCAGTCTATGGAAATCTCGCCAAATATGAGAGATATCGCCAGATTTGCGATGGATTTGGAGACTTATTTTGGTCACCAAATTTAACGATATATCGCCAGATTTGGCGATATGGCTACAATTGGTCGCCAACCTTCTAGATCTTTCTCGTACATTCTGGAGATTTCTAGCTGGCGGCCGATGGGGGGCGTGTTAGAAGTCTATAAATATACTTAAGATTGCCATTGGAAGTAAGTGTTCTCTTCTGCTGCGTATTGAACGTTAGGCGATATTGTATTGAAGACTCTGTTATCCTGACTTGTCTTTTTAGAGTTTTCTGTTGTATAGAAGACAGTTGTTACGTGTTTTCTGTTAGTAATTGTGTATGCGCCTGACGAATTTAGAGAATAATAAATTTCATTTTGTGTAAACTTTCCGAAGAGATTTTTATTCAATCCCATCAAACCCAGAAAACGGATCAATATACTAAAGTGTGGCAACAATCAGATCTTTCTCTTTTAGTTCTTGCGCTCCACGTTTTCAACTTCTGGTGTAGGATTTCTCTTCTAATTTTGTAATTTTCGTTAGTCCAGTTCCTAGCCACTGCGATATTATGTCATATGTTTAGAAACACTCTGCGATTGCCACTTTAACTAATTGTGTTGACAACTGAAGATTATCGGTGAGGGAGTGAGATATGTTTTTCTAGTTATTCCTCTCAAGTGTTAAGGGTATTGGATAACGATGATCCAACAATTGAAGAATTAAAATGCCGGTTTTGATCAAATGTTCATCAAAAATGTTGTATGCAAAGGAATTAAAAGAATCTTCTACTTTTTAGTCACCTAAAAGGTTTTCAAATTTTCAATAAATGATTCAAATTTACCAACAATATTGGCTGATACAATTTAGATATTGTTAAAATTTACTTAGTGACACGCCACTCAGTTTCTTAATCTCTCGTTTGATAACGTTTTAAGATTCATCGTTTGAAAATGTTTGAAAACATTAATAAGCCGAATAATTTTATATTCTTTCGGTAATATAGCTTTGCCAGAATATAAAACAAAGAAATTCATTGGTATGGGTAAAAATAGAATATAATTTGTTTTGTCCGTAGTAAGTAAAAATGAATAAAGTAGTTTGTGTTATCCTATTAATAGTTTATATTATGATTCCCTGCTTTCCGGCAGCTTTATCTACGACATTTTGCTGTGACACTAGATTTCCTCTTGTGCCTATTATGAACGCAAAAACACTATCTTTACTTTACGTTTACTTATTGTTATTATATTCTTTTAATAATATCCACTTGAAACTTTGCTACAAATGATTACTTCCAGGGATCGATTTTCATGGTATGTATAGGGATAAAAAATACTGCTTATTTCTGTTGAAAAGAATTTGCGATGCATATTATGGAATATTAAACAAAACGGATTTCAAGAACTGGAAAAAAATTTTAAATTGCAAGGAGATACACGCCCCATTTACTTTTTGTTTAAATAAATGAATATTTTTTCTTTAAAGCGAAGTTCTTTTCCATTTCATACGTGAATTGTTTTCATGACAAGTTTTTCTAACTCTAAGACTATAGGTATCATCCCTCGTAACAAGTCTGAAAAGGGCTCGCGGGAAGTCTAAAGTTTTGTAGCAGTTGAACAAGCTTCTGTAGAAAAAGTTGTTTTAGAAGTATATGTTGCTCGAAGGGATAAACATAGCATATAATGCCCTTTTTTTAGATTATTTTTATGTTGATTCTTCTATTTTAAGAAGAGGGTTAATTTTTTTATACTCAAAGTATTCTTAAAAATGCGATACTTAATATTCGGCCACAGCATTCAATCATGCTGATAAGTTTTGTGATCGATCTCTGTTATGTTTCTACCTGATATCCCCTCTTTTTTAAACCTTCAGCGGTCGCGCCCGGATATAGAGTGCAACATTTGCGTAATTTTGAATGGTTTGTATTTACATGTAAGGGATGAATGTTCTATGTAGCTTCAATATATAGCTACACCCTTTCTAATGCAGCTCTGATTTTCTGACCCTTCTATTCCTTTCCCTTCATTGTTAATCGTGATTTAACCGTGGTAAACCAGCCATTATACTGGATTACAATTCGACAAAAGCAGGAGTTTATGTAATCTATCAAATGTGCAGCTACTACACGGTACCCTGCATATGACGAAGATAGACACTCTCATTATTTTTTAGGTTTTTGGACATAATAGGAATCCATTCGCAAGTTGTCCTTAGATTCAATAAACAGGACAGTTTTGAAATTAGAGGATTGTATCTGCATTCTTTGTCTTTTTATTACAAATACTTCTCAATATTATCAACATTTTATATCTTGTCATAAAAAGCAGAAATATTATTTTCAATTTAAAAAAAAGTTTATTACGAAAGGAATAATCAAGGTTGAAAGAGACGTTGCACTTTGTGCCACATGCGCCTGCTGGTGTTCAAAAAATTGGCGTGCCTGCTCAAGGGTTAAACACGGGCTTAAACCATTGCAGACTCTAATACAGTGTTTCCTAACCTTCTTCAATACGAACCCCGTCAGTGGTTTCCGCTCATACTGCTACCCTTGATTCTCCCCCATACTTCTTTCCCTACATATTTTCTTTAAAAAGGCCTTTCAGGGATATTGAATATACACTAAATTTCACTGTCCATAATTTCGAATCCAACTAAATGATTAATGTGACAAAAAATGAAGTTTAAAGAATGGAGAATATTACGAAACGTTTATCACTTAGACGAGACTGAAAGCAAGTATAGAACAGACCAGAACCTCAATAAAAATAATGCACCTGCTGCACTGATTCATAATTATATAACAATGAAAATAGAAAAACTCTTACCTAAACAAAACTGCTTTTTTTCGTTGGCGAAACTGCCATAATAATAACAAAAGTGACTACAGAGATTGATGAAAGACAAACTGACGTTAAGAACTTGTGCACAGTGCGTAGTAAGTAACCGCGAATTTCATTTACCACCAAATAAAGGCGGTAGAATTTTTACAATCTGTGTCTGCATTTTGAAAGAGACATTTCACTTTAAAAAACATCACTGCCTTACAGGTTCATGGTAAATAAATGTTGACACATGTTTGAGTGAAATTCGCTAAAAAGGTATTTAAATTAAATCCATGGCGAACCTCCTCCCGTCCCAGAAAACACTTCGACCCCCAACGGTGTCCCGACCCACAGGTTGGGAACCTCTGCTCTATTAGCACAGACAGTCGCAGATCCGTTCTAGTGACCTCGTTGCGAGTCACATTTGCCGCTGTGACTGCGACTCCGAAGTTTCGATTATATGATCGAAATTCTACAATCTAGTCCATTGATTCTCAACCACTGTGCCGCGAGATTCGTGAAGTGTGCCGCCACTGCGAATATCCAAGTGATGTCAGACAAGAATTTAAATCAGTTCTACCCACCTAGCGTGGAGTGTCTGAACCAGTGTGCATGACTACAGAAGGTCGTTCGCACTTTATGGAACCGATTTTGTAATTTATTTTTGTCGTTTGCATTTTGAAATAAAAATTTGGCAACTTCAGAATAATTGTCTGCTACTGTTTTGTTTTGAATGGAATGTAACATAAAAGATTTATTTTGAAAATGGCTCCTAAAATTGATAGATGGCTCAAAGGTTACGTAACTACACTTTCCAAAGAGAAATATTCGTATCAACAAATTATAAAGCGGTGTAAAAATCGCGGTTATATGGCATTTCAAAAAAAGGTATTTCTAATATATTAAATTTCAGAGGAAAAGAATGTCTAACTGAAAGCAAAAATAGAAACATGACAATGAAACCTCATTCTAAGGCTGTTTGAATACAGGTAAATATCAAGGAAGTGAAGTATGTGATCCTAAAAGATAATCCGCCAACTCAAAGATCCATTGTATAGAAACTAGGAATGTCTTCTGGCATTGTAAGTAAAATCATTCATAAAGATTTGAAGTTAAAGATGTTTAAACCTACAGTTCATCTGCTGAAATACAAAGCATATTGCTGAGAGAAAATGGAATTGTAAAAGATCATACGAAAAACACCTAGCTGTTGAAAAATGGAAATTTGTGGTAACACTCGATGAGGCATGAGTGTATTTAAGTAACTGTAATAAAAAAAGATCATTTTTCTATTCCTTAACTGACGGGAATGACCGTACTAAATGGCTTCGTCAGGGTACAGAAAAGTTCTTGTAGACATTCATGATAGTTGCAGGTTTTTGTTACAGCGGCAAATTAAAATTTAAAAAAGTCTCAAGAAAAGCCAAACTTAATTCACTCCACTATCTGCAGAATATTTTAGAGCCAATTTTTGAAGAAGAAATTCAAGCTTTATATTGAAAGGACATTAATAAATTTGATCTACATATGGACAAAGCCTCTTGCCATATGTCTAAATTAACTGCCACTTATTTCGCAAAGAAAGAATCAAAAACAGGAATAAAGTGTATCCCATTTAAACAAATACCTGTAAAATCACCTGACGCTTCTCCAATGGACTTTTGCGCTTTCAGTTTAATAAAACGAGGATTTCTAATAAAGACTTCTATTAAAGTCCTTAAGAACAACCAAGCAATATATTCTGAATAGTGACTGTCAGTCTGTCTTAATGTTAAATAATTTTCGCGGTCACTATCCAGATGGTAAGATAAAGTCTACCACCATACAGCACCAAATAACAGAACTTATCCAAGCAGTAGTTGACACATTAAACCAGTGTAAAAGGGCTTATTCGTCATTTAACTGATGATTTCTCAAAATTTCTTTTGGGTGTCTTTTCACAGCTGAGCGAACTTTAGAATGTTAAACTACCTGGAGTCTACAACCACCCTCCAATACTTCTCAGAACAATTCCTTTTTTTTAAAATCTTGATTTTAATATTTCTATCAATTTATTTCTGCAGTATGCGGAAAATCGTCTAGAACAAAAAACTGGAAAAGTTAATATGACGGTAGTTAAAATTTTTACAGTAGTACACTCGAATAGGCTACAAACGTAAATACATTGAAACCTGCTTTAGTACGGTATGTAGGGAACGTTTAAAAAACGGACAAAATCGCTTAAAATAATTTCAAATCCCCATTTAGTTAATTTCTTACTTTTTATTAAATTTTATTCGTGTTATGCATGTTCATGGACATCTTTTTTACATATATAGCATAAAAACATTAGCCCAAAAATAACACAAAAAAGACCACAAAAAACAGGTTTAAGTGCAATACCCATTTTTTAGCATTAAAAAAAATCGCCATTTTGTCATTAAAAATACCGTCAAAATCAGATTTCACTAAACTCTTTTTTCCGGGTATTCTCGGTGAAAAAGGAGAAAAATCCAGAGGACTCTCTTTCTACCTCAGTTAACCCTCTGTCTCACAAACCTAACCCATCTCCTACCAGATGTATTTTTGAATAACCAACAGTCACTCGTATTTTTGCATACAATTTACATTTGCACAAGTAAATCCTCTTATTACGGTTTGTTCCATGCAGTTGATCACCTTATACAATATTTTCCAGTGTACTACCCTCGTGCTCTCAAGTGTTCTCGTTGTCTTCCAAATTCTGGTACATAAATTTACACAATATAAACTTTATTGTCTGTGTGCATTAACATCATTATTAATGGTTTTATTTTATTATTAATGCATTATAAATACTTAAGACGTTATCGGGTTATTATTTTGTAGGATTTAATCATTTGGAAGGAATTTTTGCAGGAGTCTAAGACAATTGAAAATTTTCTTACATATCAAATTTATTCTTTCTTACTAATTTGGAAAATTCCCGAATGCTTTTTTTAGGAGAGAGGGGTTCACATAGGAATAATTATATGCAAATAGATACGCAAAACATATCTCTATAAACACACACTCATACATTTTACAATCTTCAAAGGAAGCAATCTATATTTTTTTTCTCTCCGTATTAGACTTTAAACTTTAGTACCTTTAATATGTTTTCTCTAAGAAGGTAAAAAAAATAAATTAAAAATCAGTTTTCGGATTAAATATTTTTTCTACACTCTCATTCTAATCTAGTTAAATAGCCATTTGTTTCCATTTCATGAATATTGAAATAAATTATGAATTTTTTGTCGGTCATTAATAAAATTTTACATATATTATACCCGAAACTTTAAAAATGTGTATCGTTAAAAAATGGACACATAAATCTGTATAATTTATGCTTATTTATTATCCTAATTTCTCGAGGTAAGTCATTACCTTCGTTTAATAACGTTGATTATTTTTCTTATTTTTACACTGGCATTGTATTCTTAAAAGTCGTGTGAAAATTATATTTTTTATTAAAAAAATATATAACAAATTAATAGCTTCACCATACTTTAAATTCATTCAGCATAGTTAATTATTCAATACATGCTTTTATAAGGAACCTAATGATTTATTTTTTCACCTCGACTAGTTTAAATTTATGTTCCCATAGTTGGATTACTTGATCTTTTGACATTTTGTTCTTTTTTGATTAAAATATAATGCAGATTTTTTGGGGAAAAATAAAGTCTACAAAAAATGTGAATCAGCTTAATGAAAGAAGAGTGCATGTTTTGTAACAGACTAAAATGAGTGTTAAAAAAGTTATGCAATTATGTTTTAATTAGGAATTTCGTTATAAATTACCACAGCCATCTGGTGTATGTTTCGGTACGTATTTAAACTATACAGTAGTAAAATTAAGTCAGTGACTCAAAGGTGAAAGAATCAAATCGAAAAAAGCGGCTACATTGGATTTGGAAAACTCTGAATATTACAAAGAAGTGATGTGCCTAATTAATTCATGGAGTTTTAAAAAACTATATATCTTTTTAGAGATATCATTTCTCATGTAGTATATAGTTTCATTTTCGAATGAAAAGAAACTTTAAATGGTGATGAAATGTTATTGATGAAACCTCTATCAAAGAAATTAAACTTTTGTGGCTGAGCATACTCATCTAATATGTTCAATTGTTTTTCAATGGGGGGCACTAGTCATTGAAGGCATTTGAACATATACTGAGAAGATTTGGTACCTTCTTTTTATCTGGGAAAAGCATTCTGGTAAGCCAACACAACCCTCTTGGTGTCACCCTAATCTCGACCATGTATTCTCAGATTCCACAACTGGGGGAGGGGGGGAATTACATCCTCCCGACCCCAACAAACCACACGGAGGGACTTTCAATTCTATACATTGAATGTCCCCACACCCGACGCAGAGACAAGGGTATTATGTAACGCTTGTCAGGATTCGATCCGAGTTCCATCAGTACCGAATCCCGGCACTCTAACCACTAGGTCTCCCCAGTCGCATGTTTTAAAATAAAGGGCATGCTATTCAATTTTAATGCAATAAATTGGAGACATATTATTATTGCAAAAGTGAGAAACAAATATTACAGTGAAACTTATCTATGACGGCCAGTCATAGTTCCGTGAAAAAGTGGTCATTTTGAAGGGTGGCCGTCGAAAAAGGGTGGACCTCTATGGCGGTCTGTAATGGTTTCGAAAAAAGTGGTTGTTTTGCGGGATTACAGGCTGACGATTCACTGTATAAGTTTCATTGTGGTTACATTTTTAAAAATTTTGTATATGGCCCTTAAATTGCATTTTCCTCCCTTAAATTTATAAAATGGGCTGTATTCTATTGTAACATAGTTAACTTTCAAAAAATTTACAACTCTTTTCCCTCAATCATTCAAATCAATTTATTCTCATTGTAACACTTTTAGTGGCGTCAAAATCTCTATATGGAGTAGAAATTTGCGGAGTTCCAACACATTTGCATAGTAGTTAAATTGAGTGAAATTCCTTGGAAGATTAATGACTTTCATTAACTTAAGTAAGGCTTTTTAAATTCCGAAAAATATTAGGAGGAGATCCAAAATGTAAAATATGTAAAAGAGGTAATACAGTCCATTTATGTATGAATTAACTTTTGAGATCTCTACGAATTTAGTATATATATATATATATATATATATATATATATATATATATATATATATATATATATATATATATATATATACAGGGTGGTCATAAGAAAAAAATTGCCGATATATGGGCCTCTAGCGGCTGTTCTGTTCAACTGATCTAGATGAGATTTCAGATATAGTTATTCAGTGATATGAGATTGGGATTCTGTGTACGGTAACCAAGTGGCACTCACAGTTACGGTTCTAGGTACAGAAACTCGAAATTTTCGAAAGGCAATGCCCACTTTTTACTGTCGCAAAATGCTCAGCGCATGCGAAAATCCTATACAGCGTTGGAACGGCACGTGTATCAGAAACAATGGACGTATTATATACGCACAACAAAACAGCTCTGCGAACGGCCTGTCATGGCACCCATGTGGATAATGTGTAATCCAAACAAAGTGTTTTCTTTTGTCCGATCTGTGTTGTCATCCGTGATTGGTATCTTGCCTCTGTCATATGCAAATTTCCTCCTGCGCCACAATCGTGTTTTTGTTGGCCTTTCACATAGCTGTTTTTTGTTCGTAACGCGTCTGTTTTTTTGTGATACACGTATCGTTCCAACAATCTTTAGGTTTTTCGCATGCGCTCAGTAATTTGCGACGAGAAAAAGTGGGCGTTGCCATTCGAAAATTTCGAGTTTCTATACCTAAAACCGTAACCGTGAGCGTCACTGTGTTGCCGTACTCAGAATCCCGAGCTCATACCTCTGAATAATTATATCTGAAATCTCATCTCGATAGGTTGAACGGAACGGCCGCTAGAGGTCCATATATCGGGAAAGTTTTTTGATGACCACCCTGTATATATATAATATATATATATGTGATGCTCCGTCCATCACGCCGTGGAGGAGATGCGTAGAACTTATCGGAAGTGTAGCCGGCAAGAGGGTGTGATGCAGTTGCGCGAAGTGTTGGGCATACCGTAAATCGCTGCTCACAACTTGGAGAGAAACACACATGGAGACATAGAAGAAGAACACAGATTTCAGACGGTATCCCTGAAATCACCTTTTTATTCAACTATGAAGCATAACGAAAGCGTTATAATTGCAGTATCCACTGGACTTGCCCTTACGGGGCACAGAGAGCTAATTATATTACAAGTTAGGACAGGAGCGGACAGCAAGTCCGACAGCAACGAGAGTTAGACACGGAGAGAGAGAAGTCTTCTGTTCACGCAAATAGTAAATGAGTGTTTTGCGATATTGACACCAGAGGGCCTAAACTACATAATTTTTAATTGGGCGACTTTAGATTCGTGGAGTTCACGTGTCCACTTAAGTTCTCCCGGGGATACTTTATTGCTAGATCCCGCGCATGTTAGATCTGCGCCCTATTGACCTGGGTGCAGGATAAGTGGCCATAAAGTTCTTGTAAAGTGTGGTTTCGACATTATAGAAGACATAAATCCGGAGTGGTTCGAGAGCTCTTCAAGAATTTTGACATTACACTGACATTCGGAATCTCATAAACTTCCTACACTCATATCTGGGGATGTTATTGAGTTCAGCTACTTCACATGCCTGTATAATGATCAGCAGGACTACGATAAATAATCTTATTTTACTTTTAGGTTGCAATTTTGAAAAAAAGGGGTCGTGCTTTATTAACAGGATAATTTTGATTACGCATTATTTATATCATGGTGGGCCGTTATTATCACACACACATATATATACATACATACACACACACACACACATATATATATATACACTGAAGAGCCATTCCATTATGACCACCCTCCTTCTGTAACAATGAGATCACCCAGAACCAAAACCACGGCACGTGCACGGCTAAAGTTAGAGTATATAAAGGGCCCATGCATTGTCTTTCCAAACATAGTGTGATTAGCGACATAATGGGAAAAGCAGCCGATTTATCAGACTTCGGTAAAGGTCAAATCGTTATGGCTCGACGCCTGGGAACGTCGATATCAGAAACGGCGCGTTTGGAGGGCTGTTCACGTGCAGTCGTGAGCACGTATCGAAAGTGGTGCATGGATGGTGAAACGAAAAGTCGCCGGCCAGTGGTGTATCGCCAGCGGCGCATTGATTCCAGAGGAGAGCGGATACTGTTACGCATTATTAGCCGTGACGGAAGAGCTGCAACAGTCAAAATTACCAGCAGCTACATTAGTGTTGACCCAGACAGTGTTTCTCAACGCATAGTGAAGCGTTCTTTGCTGCGTATGGGTCTACGAAGCCGGCGGCCGAATCACGTCCCTGCGCTGACGGCACGTCATAGCCAGCAGCGCCTGCAGTGAGCCAAGTAACATCGGAAATGGACCATATAAGAATGGAAGAAAGTTAGTTAAGTTTGTTCTCGTAATCAAATATGTGGTGCCACACAAAAGTAGTTACGTATATGATAAGGTTGTATCAGAGTTATGGAAAGGATATAGAACTAATAAATTGTGGGGTGTTGTTATAATGAGATAACCCCTCACTTCCGGAAATGTCTTGCTAGAAGACTAGGCCCAAGCTTCATGGCTCCCCAAACTCCAAGCTCAAAAATTCCACGTCTTCCATTCAGGTGAGAACAGCCCTAGAAATTTAGTCGAGAACAATATAAAATTATAGGGTATTTTTATCTTTATCATGTTAGCTCCTCTCTCCTCAGTACAATTGTGCACCTTTAAATATTACTTTAAAAACATAATAAGCGACGTGGAAAAATAAGTGATAATACATGTAAATAGAGAACATTGCACTAAATACATAAAAAATGCATTATAAGAATATTCAAAATAATAATTCAAGTAGGTAAAAGAAAATCAAAATTCAAAAAGAAACTGCTAATTCGAAAGATACATTTTTTTATTGCTCTTATTTTTACTTAAGTTAAAACATGACAACACAAAAATCTAACACTGAGAAACAGCATGGTCGCTACAACCAGTTGTGTTCTTTACATGATATATAAGTTTGAAGACAGTGAGCCCAAGGTAAATCATATAACATATAAAGGAACATACCTACAGAAGTAAAATGAGTGCAGTAAACGAAGCTAACAATGCCACTGGACTACAATGTTATCACTTTAAATCTCTTTACTCCAGGTAGATCAATAAATTAGTTAATAGAATCAGGAATTAAATCAGAAAAAATAATACAAAGAATTCGAAAGAACCCAAAATAATTTTTAAATCCAATATATATATATATATATATATATATATATATATATATATATATATATATATATATATATATATATATATATATGTGTGTGTGTGTGTGTGTGTTCGTTTAACCTTTTTCTTAAAAAGTTCTCAATTAGATCTTATTCTTCTATATCTGTATAAAATACGAAGTTGTTTAAGTTCTAATGTCTCTATTTAACACTGTATATTTCAACAGAAGTTATGAAGTACAAAAAAATAAAAATTTCAAACTTTATTTCAGAGAAATGGTCTAGCTTAAAATAAGATTTCAACAAATACTAATAAGAAAAAGAGTGATTTAGAAACTTTTTTGCCGGTTGTTCCTCGCTTTGTCTTTGATTTGAAGATAATAAGTAATGGTTTAAAAGAAAGAAGCTCTAACTGGAAAAAAATTCTTCTTTGAACTAAAAAGTTCTAATGGTCTTTCAAATACTATGCCATCTTCGATCCATTGATTGATCGTTACTTCTCTTTTTATCGTTTCATTTCGTTAAAAAAAGGGATATCGCAATCGATATATCTCTGTGGATTCACCGTTTCTAAAGATTAAAGGTAAATGTATATCAGAGCAAATATCAGAGAAATGTATATGTAAATGTATTTAATGTTTTTTAAACGATGTTAAATTTTCCTCGTTCTTTTTGCCGTGTGTTGAGAATGCATTGTATCGGAGACAATGTCCCAACAAAAATTTTTTGTATACACATTAATGTTTTTTTTCAGGTGTGTTTCGAAATAATTAGAAGTCTGAAAGAATATTGCTGCTATCTGCAAAAGAACTGTTATACTATTTTATTATATTTTACTTACTCGTAAAGATGAGATTACCGTCCAAATTCTCTCTGAGGAGGAAAAAAATTATTTTCATAATTTATATTCGATAGTAAAAATGACTGCGCTTTCTTCGACAAACGTTTCAACAATCTTTCGATTACACGAAAGTTTATCACCTCTCCTGACTAATTAAATCATGTGCTTAATTTGACTCAGAGCCAATAGCGCCCTTTACAAGTACGTTCTTTCGCGAGTGCTTGGAGCTTACGGGATTGTGCGTACGCTCCAAGCACTCGCAAAAGAGCGTACGTGTAAAGGGCGCTATTAGCGCCCTTTACACGTACGCTCTTGGAGTGCTTGGAGCGTACGGGATTGCGTGTGAGAAAACTTGCAGTACGTTCCAAAGCAGCTTTACCTTCCTCTCCGACACCTTCACACTTGCACTCACTCGCGCAGGATCGTGGTTTCATGCGGGAAAGAGCGTACGTGTAAAGGGCGCTAATGTCATGTATCCAAACGCTCAATAATCCACACTGAGTCACAAATTGTCCTATCCAATGTTCACAAAAAAAAGAAGTTCATTATATGACATTCTTAACACACTTGAGATTTCTTGATTATTTATACACATATATACATATGTAACTCGTAACGCACACCAGACATATATAACGTCACGAACGAAATTATATAAAGCAAATTCAAATTTTTATTACACTTCTTAAACATCTTACGATTTTTTGAATGATCCGTTCGTGAAAATAATGAAACCCGGTAAGAAATCTAAAATGACAATTTCATCAGTATGTAATTTTTAAAAAAAAGTGGGAAATATATTTTTCAGAGCATGTGACACATCAAATTGGTTGATTAATTAATACCGCTGCAATAAGACACGAGTCAGAAATATTAACATCTGAGAGCGCTTTTTTTTCGGATATCGTTAAAATATATTATAGTTCATATAGTTTCATATAGTTCCTTCTGAAGTTCGAGACACAGAATATGAGTGTGGTAATAAGTGATTGTCCCCAGTTTAGTATCTTAATTCATTTTTGTCGTCTTCATTTTCTGAATCGTCTTACACAAGGTAAATGGCGATATAGAACAGTGTGTGGAAAATGAAAGCTATTAATCAGAAACGTGCTCAAATACAGCTATCATTCATTTTCAGGAGCATATTGTAGTTTATTTCTCCACTCATTGTCACCATTTATTTGTGTTATCTCTTCTGAAATGTCCCGAGGCTCCGAGAGGGATATAGTTGCTCCAAAGAGTCTACAAAAGATATAAAATTTGCTCCCATTTATGCAGACATATCCCATTATAAAAGGTGCTCTTTGGGATCAGTATTTTCTTCAAACTGCAGCTTAGCTTAAACAAGAAAAGAAATGCCTATATTTTCTGTTGCACCTATATTTTCTGTTGCATAAAGCGGTTTTTCAGAGAAGCCACAGCGTCTACCCGTTAATTTTAAAAATTTTCACCCAGACCTATAACATACGAATATGAAGATGGATATCAATTTTTATCGAAAGCGATATTTCATTTTAAACTGATCTAAGAACTTATATTATTGCCAAAAATACTTCTCAGATGTCCATATAATTAAAAATATAATTAAGTTATATAAGTTTTTAAAAAATCGGAACTCGACGAACCGTGTAAATAACAGTAACATATAGTTGGTTTCTTACGGGGAAGTGCGCCAAATGATTAGGTTCTTAGCATACTTTCAAGTTTTTGTAGCGTATTATTTAAATTATGGTATTATTTCAAAATCTAGAATTTACTCATGAACATAAAAAAGGAAAATATGAGACTCACCAATTCTGTCAAAGCACTCTGTTTTTTTTTTATAGAAAAGCATTACGCACATTTTTTGGTACGGTCAGCGTTGTGACGCTGAGGCATTTTACATTGATCCATGTACATAAAACTAAATACAATAAATACATCAAGAAAAATATATTATTTCCGTTTTGATCAAAGATATCATGAGGTAAAAAGCAGCAGTAGTGAGCCTGGCCATCTCTGTACATGGAATGGAAGAGTGCACCACACTCTAATCCCAACAGGTATTATATGTTTTTTACTTGCTGGACACGTAACATCTCCGCAAAAGCAACCTTCTGATGAGTCGTTGTGCTTCGAAAAAAGAGCCTTGAGGTGATTCAACCCTGAAAGTACAACCTCAGTATTCATCAAATTGAAGTGAAGTTATAAATAATCCTCTTGAACAACTAGACCGTCACCATTGTCAATGATGATTTTAACACATTAAAATATTTTCAGCTAAAATACTGCTTTTTATACGATTTAGACAAATGCTCCCAAAGAACTATTTATTTTAATGGAAAAGCTTAAAAACTTAGGGTTTCGAAATGAGATTAAGTGTTTGCAATATTTGAATAAAAATTATTTATTGTGGCCTCTAGACATTTATTCCTAGTTCAAATATTAGGTAGAAGAAAAATTTTCGTTTTCCCCCTTACACAAACTTTCATTGTAAATCGAGTTAAAAAGACATTTCAGAATGTTTATTTACAAGAATAAAGAATAACAAAAGAAGCAATACATCCCTACAAAACAGAGGTTTATTAAAACTTTATATTCATAACAAAAGAAAAATGATTCTTCATTTTGGAGGTAATCAGAATAAAAACAAATCATGCATAAATTATTGAATACAATAAAATATGCTGGAGGGGCAAAAAGTTTCTTCAGAGTTAGGTGTTAAACTTGCTTGAGTTGTTCTTTTATAAAAGCTAAATTACTTCGTTTTTAACACGGGATGAAGAGTTTTTTGAAGGTCTATTGTTTAAGAACTTAAACAATAGAACTTAAACAAAATACGCTAAAGAACACTAATTTATATTTAGTTAGCACAAAAATATCATACTCGATAAGATGGAGAGAAAAACGTGAAAGCAAAAAAGTAATTTGCTACATTTCTCTATTTTAAGACACAAAATCAAAAAAATTATGCTATTTTCACATTCATGTAAATAACCCTTTCACATGAAATGATCTCGATTGAATTATAAAATCTGATACTCAAAATCAGACAAAAGACAATAAGCACAGTTGATCGAGTGACAATTATCTCAACAGAAAAAAACATTTCCCGCTTTATTCTAATAATTAGCTCGTTATACGTAACAGACCTTAAGGAAACAACGCTATTCAGTTCCTTCAGTCCGTTAGATTTAAGAAACAGGAGCCTATCAAAATAATAGAAACTTTGCTTTAGAAAGGCGTGTGCACTACAACGTATGCAAATGAAACAAAGACGCCATCGGCAAGCAGCTGTATATAATTCGGTTAAATACGAATATTAACTTTCACGTATCGCCGCACACATAGTATTGTTGTTGGCGTTCTGAGATGCCATGCAGTGGGCTTGGGTTCAAATCTCGAATAAGGCTTGGTCATTTCCGTGTCTCCCCCTCATAGAGAGCAATACTAACTCACCTGTATGGTGCTCCCATAAAGTAGCCAGCAAAACTTCGCGGATCTTCATGGGAAAATGTCAAGAAGTACCTACAGTCAGAGACAAGTGTCTGAGGCATTGAAAAAAAACTTCCACGTATTAGTAGAACAGTTTATGTTGCATTAGTTGTTGGAGAATTAATGTGCATACTTTGGAATTTGAGTAACTTGAAGTTAAGTATGATAATTGCTGAAAAGCTTGCGGGTTAATATGTCACTAAATCGACAGAAATTGTCCAAGTAACACGAGGTACAGTATCAAAGATTACTACAGGGTACAGAAATGAACAAGTTGATGCAACTAAACGAAAAAAGTGCATACGTCACACAAGGATGCCAGCGTGAGAAATATCAAACTTGATTGAGATTGCGCGATCCTAATTTACATTACATTGCAGCAAATAATAGTGCTGGCGAATAGGAGTAGTAATGACCCTGTTAGAGATCTGTGGGAGTTCTATTCAGCTGGTATTTATGGTCGTTATGCAATTCAGTAGCCACTTATTCCTGATAACAAAACAAGAAAATTCACTGCTCAAAACCATTAGGGGAACACATAGTTTTAACGAAATTACGCAAATACTTACACCGATAACTAGCATAAAATAAATCATCCATAATTTAAAGCCTAGAAGGAAACCGAAGGAGAAAACTTCATATGCAAATCAAAGATCATGACGTCAAAAACCAGAAAAAGAACATAAGGGCGAAATCGGGATGTTGCAGAAACGTCTGTTTCACTGCCTGAACTCTGAAATTCGATTGCTAAGTTATTCTTTTTGAGAAAATGTGACTGAAAATGTCTCAACAACGTGATTTACCGGAATCCATCGCATGGCGTATTATCGGCAGACTTGAATCCGTGCAAACACAACGTAGTGGTGCGGTCGCTGTTGGAGTCGCCAGAAGTGTCGTTGCAAGGCTGTGGAATCGATTCCCAGAAACAGGGAATGTTAGACGTCGACCAGGGCAAGGTCGGCCACGCGCTACTGCAGCAGCAGATGATCGGTATATACTGTTAACAGCTCATCGAAACAGAACAGACAATGCTACTCAGCTGCAAAGACAGTTGCTCTTCGCAACAGGACGAAGGGTGTCCAGACAAGCAGTACGAAATAGGCTTCATCAGGGAGGTCTCTATGCACGTAGACTAATGGTCTGCATTCCGTTAACCTCACGCCACCGTGCGGCCCGAAGAAGATGGGCTGCTGAACATCGAGATTAGGAGCAACATTATTAGAGCCAAGTACTGTTTACAGACGAGTCCCGATTCAGTCTGGAGTGTGACACCCGACGTGTTTTGGTATGGAGGGAAAGGGGCACTCGAAATTACCCTACATTCGTTCGTGAAAGGTCACAATACAGACGAGCTGGTTTTATGGTATGGGATGGAATCAGCATAGGTGGACGTACGGACCTGCATATCATTCGGAATGGTACTTTGACGGCCCGAAGGTATGCAGACGAGATACTGATACCTCATGTCATACCTTACGCTGCAGCCATTGGAGATTCCTTTGTTTTCCAGCATGATAATGCCAGACCGCATACAGCTCGTCTTGTGGAGAACATGCTTGAAGCTGAAACAATACAGCGTATGGAATGGCCAGCGTGTTCTCCTGACCTGAATCCAATCGAGCATGTTTGGGACATGCTCGGACGACGCATTGCTGCGGGACCAAGGCTTCCTTTTACTCTCCGAGGCTTGGAGATTGCACTTCTTGAGGAGTGGAACAGTATTCCCCAAAGTCTTATCGATAACATCATCGCATCCATAGAAAACAGGTGTGCAGCAGTCTTAGCTGTTCGAGGAAACCACACACCATATTAAAAATTTTGCATCATTTCTAAACAATACTTTTTTTATCGTTTACATGTAACCAAATTGTTGCCCTAAATCATCTTTTCATGTTTTTTCCATATTTTCAAAGAATTAAAGCTTAATTACCAAGTTTTTTACGTCTTTTTTTCTGTATTGCGCATTGATACGCGTGTACTATCCATTTTATTCCAATACGTGGCTGTCTCGCACGCTTTTCTTAACTTCTTTGCTTGCTCCCTTAATTCTTTTTAGCAGTGTACTAACGGACCACGTGCTTTGTCTGTTCCATGCGTTATTCCCTGATGACCGCCAGAATATCTAACACGGTAACACAACCGTGTATCCTGCCAGACGAGTCAACATATGACTTATAACGAAATGAGGTATAGACTACATCCTGAGCCTCTCAGATGCCTGACCTTATTGTTATCGGACATTCCTTGGAACATTTGGAGAGAAAGTTTCGATCGTGTACTTCCCATTCTACATCGTTCGGGCAGTTAGGACATATGGTACATTATGAATGGTGACAAATTCCAGTATTTTATAAACAGGCCTTATATCACTTTATAGCACGTTGAATGAATGTAGTTTTTCAAGGGGAGAGTACAGTCATTAGAAGTGCATAAATGTCTGAAGAAACTATCAGCGCTTCTGTTATTTTCATAATCCCCTGTGGGAATATAATGGGTGATATTTTTCGGGATTGTATTACCGCTCCATGTTTAGTATATTTATTCTCATAATGAGTTGGGAAAAGTAACATGACTGTCCAGTTGATAACATGTTATGTCCATTCAGCAATGTCTGTTTTTGATCCCTTTCTATGACACTGTGACGGTTCTTTACCAATGCTGTAAAACAAAGATAAACGAAATTTCTTTCCTTGAAAAACATGTGTTTTGAAACAATCTTGTGTTTACCTCCAAAAGTGATTTAAAAGCATTAAACGCGAGTGGGAAATTCAGTCTCGATCATCCAGTAAAATTAGCTAAGTAAGGCCATGTTGATTTTCCTACAGCATACTTGATGTACATGTTGCTTATCGAAAAAGCGTATTCATCTTCATATCATGAGGACTTGCTCAGAATAGTATATCGAGTTTACATCTACTTTTTAAAATTCCCAACAATACACCAAGAAGATATAAAACTATGGGCACTATAGGAATATCATCATCCTTACGTAGGCATGTTGAAATTAGAGCAAGTGACTTCATGAAATATTAAAGTTTAAATTTTGGCGTAATATTATTCAAATTACTTAATTAGTTTGAAAATACATCAAATTATACATTAATATTCAAGTCCCGTGGTTTTCTTTTTACTCTATTCTGAACATAGGAGCAAGTGTACCTCAATTAAGTTAAAATTAAACTTTAAGGCGTCGACAATGAGTACGCTTCAAGAGATTTTCTGTCGAAATTTTTCATTGAAACGGAAGATTAATGCTTTAAGTTACTTCAAACGCATTAATTTTTAACTGAAATTTTCACATAGATGGGAAGCTAGTGTTCCTTTGCGAGACAACATTATATCGTTTTATAAATGATCCAGTACCATAAATGAATATTGTTAATTCTTGTTGCATTTTGCTCACACCTCTAAACCACACCCTGGGCGTTGTCTTTTCTATGCACAATATTTCATTGGAAATATGAACAATTATTATTATTATTCACAGTCATAATATAGTATCAGATTATTTTAGTATAAGAATAATAATAACTATATATATATATATATATATATATATATATATATATATATATGTAATGTCACGAGCACGGGCCGACGAAGGAAGGCCTGAGTGGTATTTCTTTTTGAGGTAAAGATGGATGACTTGTCGCCCGGCCGTGCATCACATATGTTTAATTTTCTTTCCCGCTTTTCATCTCACCCTCGGACACATAAAACACCACAACGTTGATTTAACTACATCTTTTATTTTTTAAATACACGATACAACTTCTCGGGACAATTACAAAATCCGAAAAGCGTACATGTACGTGATCCCAAACCTTATATAAACTCATCTCGTCATGTGATCGTAGTAAGGTTTAATTGGTTAAAAGTTAGGAAAAGGCGTGACAAATGCGCTAAAGCGTTTAATTTTCTGCCCACGCTACGCCAGTTTAGTTTTCGTTTAAACAGGCAGCCATTTAATATTTTTTCTCTCGAGGTTATCGGAACTTAGAATCAAAAGCGAAATTTAGCTCGTACGCCCAAGGGAATTTAGAATAATGTTAGATTTTAAAATGGTATGGGGTTTTTAATGTTATAGAATATCCCCCCCCGTCCGAGAAGAGGCTGACCAACAATGCCTGCATTGGAGGACAGACTCACCCGACCATGTGAGGAAAATGGGCGTCGACCACAAATTTGGAAAAGTTTGAAAAGGAACATATGTTTTAAGTTAATTTAGTATGATGATCACATGGAAAGACATTGCACATTTCAATATTGAATACACAAAAATACACTAATGATTTACTAATTTATGAACACAACAAAAGCAAAAAAAAATTATAGTAATTAATGATCAACTATAGAAAATTGTAAATTATGTAAATTTCTTATATTGTTGCTGTGAAAAAAATTTAAATTTTTAAAATGCACCTATCATCAACTGAAAATTGCTGTGCAGGGCGGCCTTTCCCCACACAACAAAATCTCAAAAAAAAATCAATTAAATTTAATTAAAAAAAATTATCAAATTTTCACTCTACATCAGTTTTAATTTTGAGTCGACTCACACAAATAATAGAATATAACAATGAAAATATCAAAATCAACAAACAAACATGTTAAGTAAATGGAATAGAACATGACAATAATAGTTTGAAGTTATTGTACTTTCCTTCTCAACTCTCACAACATTGGGATGAGTCCAAAAAGTTTGAAAGGTACACATGGTAGCTTATAGTTCACTGTCCTTATGATGTTAGGACTGTCCTTAGGACTGTCCTTATTATGTCCTTATTATGTCTACAGTATGTTGCTTGAGAAAAGTACAAAAAAAAATCACAGTTCGGTAGGTTCTGTGACCTATCATCTCGCAAGTGCAGAATACCCCAAAAAATTTACAATATCTTGGCTTAAATAAAAAAAGTCCTTTGTAGTTGGGTACAAAAAAAAATCACAGTCTTTTTAGTGCTGTGTTATTTCTGCTTCACAAACGTAGAATACATAAACATCACATTATCTCGACTTGTTTACATATAAAAAAAATTAGTTCTTTAGTTATATAATAAAAATCACAGTTTATAATAAAAATCACACTTTAAATAAAAATCACAAGTTTTAATAACACCACACTTCAAATATATCAATTGTATATAAAAATTACAAAACATATCACTCATTATCTAGTTTTCGTATCTTTATTTATATCATTATTTTTTCTTAATATCTCTTATCTCCTTTATTTCAATATTACTTATTATCAAAAAAAATTCTCTTTTCAATATCCTTATATTTCTTATTACTCTCATTTCAATATTCATTTGTTATTCCTACAATTTTTATTCATTCCAAAATGCTATCCAATATTCTTTAGTTATACTTATTCATATTTATTCTAACTTTATTTATTCTCAATACTTTTCATTTTATTTTCAAATTATCTATTTACTATTCATTTGTGTACACTTATTTTAATTCTACGTGGATATCCAATTTTTTGTGTTGAAGGTACCTTGTTGTATGTGTGTTACCCAAACTCTTAGTTTCAAATTTTTTAATTCTACCTCTAAGCAGTGAGGGTTGTGTTTATGTTTGTGTAACAAGTGGGTTTTCTTTCTCCATATTGTTCTCTGACTAATAAGGAGGAAGAGTCTTTTAGCCGTACAGTGGACTAACCGTAAATCTCCGACAGAATATGACTGCGTTGAAAAACAGCATCTTGTATAGTACAAAGATGGAGAAAAAGGAAAAGGTGCAGTTGTCATACCTGTGGGAGTATAATATATAGAAATGGGAGGACAAAAGGAGTGGCCATCCCAGCCCTGTTTTAGTCATTACTCAAGCATATGATCTTCAGCACTTTAAGTGACTGAGTTGATGAATTAAAAACAAATAGTAAAAAAAATTAAAAAAGATCTTAAACAGTTGGGACGACATCCAACGCGCTTCTAGAGGTGGGTGATAGGAAAGTGTTTTTCAAGAAATAGAAAATTTACTGAAAGGTTAAAGAAGTAGAGTTGTCATAGTCGGTGTTTAAATTGAGATCCAAAAAAAATTCACATATAATAGTATTCTTAAGAAGAAAGTTTAAGTTAGACAGGTTTTTTTTTTATTTATTTATTATATATCTTTAGTAGGACAACACATAATTAATTATATCAATTAAAAAAATATATAATGATGTTAAGCATCACATAGAAAAGAAAGAAAAATGGATCTAATGTTTGTCATTATTCGTGGTGTAGTTTTAAGTTCTCTGGTGCATTATAATATCTCAATCTGCAAGCATGGACAATTTCAGAATCTCGTTTAGTGTGAAAGTTTGGTCTATCAATTTTATATTCAATAGAATCAAAAATATACAACATATGAAAGTATTAAACACACACTAATAAAATATTTCTAATACTAATAATAATATCTCAATATTCTGTATCAATTGTCATAATTTAATGTTAACGTCCAAATTTCAATTTCGAAACTATTATTCTATCAATTGACACAAATAATCAAAATTCTTTTACCAATACCCATCTCAGTTTTATTAAGTTAATCATGAAATCGATAAACCAAAAACAATTTTTCTTTTCTTATATCACATTTTGGTATGAATCCTCGCAGTAAAGTTCCCAAATATTCATCATTTGTATTTAATATCTTAAACCATATTTCTCATTATAATATTATCTTTCCTATTTATTTATTATTCTTCATTATTTCTATTTCGAGAATTTTCTGGGGCGGATGAACCAAGTATAACATACAATGGTTTTTTCAATTATCCAATTGTGGTTTTTTGGCACCCTAAGTCATGTTATAAAGACGTTCCGTTTATATGAAAATCGTAACACGAATTTTAACTTTCGACTGAACCTCCAGAAATCTCCTTTACTTAAATTCGTAGAACAATTTACGAGGTCTCAACATCAAATGTAATATGTCAAAGTACTTAAATTATAAAATTTTCTTGATGTCTGAAAATTACTATGTTATCCCTGCAGATATTTTCCAAAACCAAAACCACAGGCATCATATGTTTAAATTTAGAACCGCAAAAATCCTAAGTTAAATGAATCAAAACAAGTTTGGCTCTTTTCGTGATCGTGTTTACAAAACTAATGCTGAGCATTCAAATTTATTGCGGAGGCGACCTTTGAAATGTAATACAACGGCGCTCGAAACCGGAAATGATTAGTTATTTTTCTTTTTCTCCGCGACGATTCGGAACTGCGTGCTAAATTAGATACTCGTAACATTACTTTACTCATTTAATATTTCAGTTTAACGTAACCAAGGATCATTAATTATCTTAAAACACTAAAATATTCATTATCAGAAAAATAACATGGAAATATTATAAAATTACACTAAAAACACACACTTATAATAAATTTATCACATATAAGTCTCAAAAATTTCTTTAAATTCAAATATCTTATAATATGAAACAATATACTCTTAAAATTCCATCAAAATGCAAATCAAAATGAAACATTTTAAAATCAAAAACAAAATACACGTTTTAAACCAATGATTTTTACTTTCGTTTTACTCTTTATCGATTTATTTTTATCATAGTTACTTAATTAAATCAACAATTTGAAAATACTTTCACCGAAACACATTTATAATAAATTTTTATCAGTATCTATTAATATCAAAATTTTTCACCCTTAACAATAATTCGTAAATTTTAGCTTACCAATTGAAGTGGTTATTCACACTCTTTACCATTATCCTTATTAATTTTCACCATTACATATCTTCATAATTTTAACATTTGCAGCTCGGTTCTGAATTTATCTTGGTGAAGTTCTTAGCTTAGCTAGTCCCAAGGTGATAGTTTTTATTTCGAAATAGTCCTAGAACACAGTATCCCAATTGGAGATGACACTAGATGAAAGTCTCTCATAAAAGTGGATTTCCAGTCAATTAAATTCAACACTTCGCACGTTGTATCCAACAGATTATTCCACTGCACACAGCATATGTTTTCGCAGAATTTCTCGGGATATCTTTATCCCCAAGTCAACGATTAGTGAAAATCGACGTTTCACATAATCTGAAAATATTTTTTCACGAAATCTCTGCCACGAAACTACGGAAGTTCACATGATTCGACGACTGAAAAATATTCATATTGCAGTACACAAAACTAACACTGGTGGTCGACAACTCGTCGTTGAAAATCATTAATACCAGGAAATCCACACTCCGAAGTCAGCGACTTTTTCAGATTCAATGAAAGTTCACTTCGTGGGAATCCACGGGATTTTCACGCCACACACGCAGGACAATTTTCCAGTCAAGGTATCCATTCAGGTTGAAGGTTAGTCCTATATCTCGCATTTGAAAGTCGAGGGATTTTTTTTTTTTTCCTGTCGGAATCGACTAACGGCGGCTTAAAATTACTGCCTGTATCCGAGGGGAGGTATTCCAGCCGACTTTATGTAATAGCACGAGCACGGGCCGACGAAGGAAGGCCTGAGTGGTATTTCTTTTTGAGGTAAAGATGGATGACTTGTCGCCCGGCCGTGCATCACATATGTTTAATTTTCTTTCCCGCTTTTCATCTCACCCTCGGACACATAAAACACCACAACGTTGATTTAACTACATCTTTTATTTTTTAAATACACGATACAACTTCTCGGGACAGTTACAAAATCCGAAAAGCGTACATGTACGTGATCCCAAACCTTATATAAACTCATCTCGTCATGTGATCGTAGTAAGGTTTAATTGGTTAAAAGTTAGGAAAAGGCGTGACAAATGCGCTAAAGCGTTTAATTTTCTGCCCACGCTACGCCAGTTTAGTTTTCGTTTAAACAGGCAGCCATTTAATATTTTTTCTCTCGAGGTTATCGGAACTTAGAATCAAAAGCGAAATTTAGCTCGTACGCCCAAGGGAATTTAGAATAATGTTAGATTTTAAAATGGTATGGGGTTTTTAATGTTATATATATATATACTTTAATGAGTGCTAAGGAACACTAAAACAAAGATTTTTCATATGTTGCGGACGTCATATACCTAGTACCATAATATATTATGGTGCTAGAGGAGTTATTGAGCGGGAGCAATTGGTTAAGAAGTTCATTTGTACTGTCAATTTTGAGAGGCCTTTTTAAACTACAGCCTGTATTTTGCATTCCGTTCAAAATTATACTGTAGCAGACGAATGTTATACAAAATTTCCCATCTTTATCTGAAGAAGCAGATAAGAACATTGATTGCAAAATTATTTGCATAAAGTAAGAATAACCTAGCGTATTTTTCTTCGTCGTCATTCCTTACGCAGACTTTTTTCATGTAACTTAAGGCCTGTCTACTTCAGCTCTGATGTGCGACGTTATCCGAACACCACTTTTGGGGATCGATGAGCGACAGGCCGAAGTTGACGTGTTGCTTGGCCACCAATATCGTCCGATCTTACATCTCTGAATGTCTTCCGCTGTGGATACCTGAAGAGCCTCATATACGCGACTCCCATTGACCCCCGGAGGATCTTATCGCAGGAACACTATTTTCTGCTTCAGGTATTCGTGAAATGCCAGAAATGTTAGAAAATCTACGGCAATCAATGCATCTACGTTTGCATTACTGTTGGTGGTCGAACTTTTCAGCAACTCGTGTAAAATCTCCGTAAACAGAAAGTGTGCTCCCATTTCCTGCTTTTTGTTTAGGTTACAAACACTCCCTTTATCACCAAAAGTATGAAGTCTGTTACCATACATTCGCATGCTAAAAATGCTTCTTTACTGTTCCATATTTCCAATTAAAGTTTGCACAGGGATTTCTGAAACACACTGTATATATGACGGCCGGGTAGCGCCTGAATTCCTCCACCGACTGTTTGTAGGTTCGATTCTCAGTTTTCCAAGTACAAGGCTGTGATCAGGGAGTAATAGTCGTTCACTTATATATTACTTCTATAATAAAGAATCCAATAAATTCACAGTATTAATACGTGAATATCGTAATATAGAAAGAGTCTGGCTCGTAAGCAACACTACACTACATTATACTACACAGACACACATACCTCCCCCCACACTTATATATATATATATACAGATTTCGTGTGCATAAAGGGAAGTTCGTAGTAAACTTCTCCCTTTTCGTAAAATTACGTACATGATATGACATACTTGTTCAGGTTTTATTTGGAAGAGGGACTCTTATAAATTATTTTGGCTATAAACCTAAAACCTGACAATTTTGCTATAAAAATGGGCTTTTTAGAATTCAGATAATATAGCGTATCAGATTAAAAGTGATTTATCTTTCTACTCTCATTAGAGGAAACAAAGAAATCAAAGAAAAAACAAAGTCTACAATTGCAAAAATCTTGAATTCATTTTGCTCATTATTTTAACATGCTAAGATGTTTTAGAATTTTCTGGCTGCGTTAAATGGTTATAAAATACCTTTCAAGCTTCAATATCATGGAAGTTTGACACTTTATTGACCATGATTTAAAAATGTAGGAGAAAATTACTGTTTTGGCTTATTTATGTGCACGAGGAAAAATTGTGGTTTTTGCTAATATATGAAGATTTTTTAAAGAGGAATTAAAAAATGGCATAATTTCATTTATGATAAAATTAAAATTTATGAATTTGTGGGGGGTCAGTTATTTTATTTATATAATTTTATATCTTAGTGGACTGTATAAGAATCCATTAAGAAAAATATTTTATGTTCTTGTTTAAGTGGAACTAATCAATCTTCTTACTTCTTTTAATAAAGGTAATACTGGAATGGCTTACCTTTTAACATCATCGGAATAATACTTGAATAATAAGTCAATACTAAAAAATTTGGTTCCATGCATGTATCCGTAAAATTCTTTTAATTATTGACCTCATTTTAACACATAACTGTTGAATTCCTGACACAGTGATTAACCCTTCGGAATTAAGTTTTACAAAATGAATAATTGACTTCAAAATGTCAGCAGCTTGAACAATAATTTGCACAGAATCTTTAGCAAAATATAACAAACGGAATCGTATCCAACATAGCGATTTTTGAATTCTTACATGGCATTGCTTAGAATAGAATGTACACCACAACAGATAAAACATTTCTTAGCCCATTTTCTTGCCATTACTCAGAATAGAAAGTGCAACAGCAACAGAATGCAAAACATTTTAGCTGGAAGTAAAAACAAAAGTTACATAGTGATGCCATCTATTGACCAGAAACACAATTAGAATACAAATTACAAAAAATATGTTGAATTAAATGAAAAAATTATTATAATGAATTATTTAAAAATTAAAATAAAAATAGCAAGTCTTTTATGAAGACTGAACAGTTTGTTTCCTCTAAAGATCAGTTTTGAAGCTTGAAATAACAATATACGAGTCTTCAGAGCTGTGAATGTTTTACAGTTGTTATTATCTGTACTGTCTGCTCTAAAAGAGAATGCTTCTTTGTTCGTTTACCGTTACCGATAGCCTATCTTTTTCAGTCGAAAGAAGATAGATAGTGAAAGTGAAGCAGCGTGAAATGGCTGAGCTTTGTTATGAACAGCTTGTGACACTTTCAAGAACTAAAAATTTCATTGTGCGATTTTCATGAGATTTAGCCCTATTTTAAGCTAAGAAAGTGATCTTAAATGTGAAGAGGTGAGACTGATTTTTTTGTTAACTTTTATCCCGTCAATTTCCTCCAAACATTACCACTGCATTTTCATAAAGAAAAAATGGTTTCTAAATAACAGTTTCTTTAAATACCAATAACACATTTAGAATTTTTAAACTCTTTTTGATCATGACAGTCTTTGATGCATCCTAAAATTGACTCTTCATAGTAGTTATCTGCATACATTAGAATAACAGTTAGTATTGTAAAATACAAATTATTTGTGAAAGCGTTGCATATTACAATAAAGTATTGTAAAATGCATTTTTTTTGTGAAATGCTGATTTTGTTTCCCTGTTCGGGAATGGTTAGCAAATGGTCAAAAAAGGAGATCCCTCAACGATTTCTTGGATTTTGTAGAAAATTGAAGAAGTTGAAAGCACTTAGTAATGGAATATTCAACGTGTACTTAACCCCTTAATGATCGCATAATTTTCAAGAAAACGGTAAAAAATGTGCCTATTTTTTCTGGAGGATTCCATTTATTTCTTGATCTGCCCCAAGTAGTTTAAAAAATACCATCCACAATTACATTATAAATAGACTGGTGCTGCCATCTGGTATGTAAAATAAGAAATAAAAATTTTCTGGGTAAATGAAATGGATTGTTTTAATCTTTTTGGTGCATTACTTTTAAACACTCTAGCCCGAAAATATCAAGGGTACTATAATTAAAAGGCGAAACCTCACCCCGTAATAATTAGGTTCGAGAAGGAAGGGGTTAATCTCTTTCTTATTATGATCAAACTATTAGAATATCTGATCGATCATTGGTTTAGTAAATTGGAGCAATATTCCTCCCTCAAACTCATGGTCTCGATTACCAATGAATTTACCTCAGTCGAACCCTTCTTCCGAAGTGTTCCATGGGATATGACGATAAAAAATCGTATTATTGGTAGAGTATCCCCCCCCGCGCCCCAAAAAATATGATACAGAACATACTTCAATTTCGCTGTATATTTGCAGTTGTATTTAAAGCGCTATGGTCAACTTTCTCTTCCTAAAGAGTAAACAGACTGGCAATTCAGTTTAAATCCAATTCTAAACATCTGAAATCACCCAAGCCAACTATTTGAAATTAAAACAGATATTCTAGAATCTAAGACTATAATAACGAAGGGCACATCGTCATCGATTTGGTGAGAATTCAGCTCTACTCTCCACTCCAAACAATATGTTGCTAGAGTGGAGCTCTAGCGGTCACAAAATAAAGTTACTGACCGTTAAGAAAACGTAAATTGAAAATTATTAACCGACCATAGAGTTTAGCTTAAAAAGGTATTATGAACCTGAAGACCAGTCACTGCGCAGCAAATCCTGCAAACTCAGTCGATGGTGAATTTCACCTGTTCGGGTTATTATTATGGATCTGGGCGCCAGACAGGACGGTACAGATCTGCCGACCAATTAAGGGAACCTCGGACCCCTAATAAAACGTCAAATACAGTAGAACTCCGCTATAATGAACTTCAATGGACCAAAGGTTTTGTTCGCTATATCCGGTGGTTCGCTATATCCGAACCGTTAAGAAAAATGTTAGAGTTCACAAAATGTATAACTCATTAGTTGCTATGTGTATTCGATAATGATCTATTAAAAATGATAAAATCTATTAAAATGATCATTAATCAATTTAATTGACTAAAATCGATTACATTAAACTGACACAATACAAATTACATTAACTAAAAATGAAGACAAATGGAAATAAATTGATTTCACCTTTAATTGTTGCTCACTGTTTTGATACAGAAATAATCGGTAATCTTCTGCTGACGTGATGCCGATTTCAAAAACATTTTATGAATTTCTTTGTCTAATACATCAAATGACTCCAACACTCTTTCTTCCACTGTTTGTGTAGCAAAAACTTATTAATTATACGAAATCGCTGCTGTAGCATCTGAGATGGTGAGGATTTCGTCATTTATGTGCTCATCTTCATCAGCATCAGATGATGAATATTCGATTTCAGAATGATTCATTTTTATTTCTTCCACAATATCTTCATCAGTCGGATTTTCACATGTAATGACTTACTTCATTATCACAAGTTTTGAACAATTTCATGTCAAAATCTGAGAATGATGAAATTTTGTGGTTTTCTATCCACATCGCGATAGGTATCTCTTCCTCATCTTCTTCAATATTCGTTGTATCTCCCAACATTATTGAAAAGATTTAAAATTTTTTAAAAATTCAGTAGTCAACTGAAAAAAAGTTTCTTTATAGCCGATTCTTAAGATGCCGGAGGTTCGATATAAAATGATAAATTAGTATTAAATACAATAGGAAAACGGTGGGACCAAAATGTTTGTTCGTTGTATCCGTGAGTTCGTTATATGCGGGGTTCGCTATAACGGGTTTCAACTGTATTAAGAGCGGATAAAGAATCCGCATCACTGAATGTAAAACTAAAATAAAATAAAATAAATAGGCGAAGGCAACGTTTTACTCGCTGGCTTCAAAAAGTAAAATAGCAAAGATGTGAGGGAAGGACCTCCAATTGAGACGTCCACTCATTGTCGAGTAGTTTAGATGGTAAAGCAACCATTTAGCTTTGAGATCACATGGGTTATACTCTGAGTCGCATCAGTCGGTCGTTAAGGGTCCTTCTTACTTACGATCGTATTCTATAACAACGATTTTTTCATTATTCTTTGAATATGCCAAGTTCCAAGCCATTCCTCTACCTGAAATATAATTACTTTCAATGTTTACAATAGTCGAACTTAAAAAGAAAATATTTTCACTTGTAAACTTTATATTAGATTTCTCACGCAAAATGTATATTTAACAGGTACTTCCCGGATATTCTTTAAATGTTGTTCAGGTATTATGGTGAAATGGCTTTCCGTTAATTATTTTGTAAAGAATTGATTCGTTCATAACTACATTTGAAAATAAATGGAATTAAATGTTGTAGAATGTATTTGACTGAATGCATCAAACAGATTATGTCTCCATCTTGCTATTATGGACATGTAGGATAGAAATGAACTGACTTTATAGCGTATGACTTACGAAGAAAATAAAGTTGTCTTCGCTTGCACATGCGCTTATTAGTAGTTTTGTCAGAGTGATTACTCCTTGGAAATAAAAACTAATTCGGTAGATACTAATAAATCTGCTGAATGTTGTTAGGTTTGTCATTGGTGTGATTTCTGTAATTCTATCTCAAAACTGAGGTATCATACCCACTTTTACAAAAACCAAAATCTCTGTCGATCTTATTATTTATAGGGTATACTCCCTTTAAATTTTGTTTGCATCGTATATTTTTTTGCCCGTGTGCATTATTCATGAGGGAGTTTCGGAGAGTTTCAAACCATTTTCAGCTTGGAGATAAAAATGTTTTGAAGTGTGATAAAATTCAAGAATAATAAATTCTGCTACAATCTCATGCGAAAACAATCTTAAGGGATATCTCACGGAAACAACTGAATGTGAAATATTTTTCGAGACACTTTAAAACTAAAATATTTAAAATATGTTGCAGAAATGTTGTTGCTATTATTAGAAAATATGGGTGCTCTTTTAGAGCATTTTAGGAATGACAAAGTACCGATAAAACGTTAAATAATGACATAAGTCTTAAAGATAAAATAGAGATAAAATTGTCGGAACTAATTAAAAAACTATTCCATATAGGGACAAATCATTCATATATATATATATATATGTGTGTGTGTGTGTGTGTGATAATATTATTAATAACCTTTAATCACCCTTTCTGAACTTTCTCTCTCATCTGGTAACACTTTTTCCGACGCCTTGGCGAGATGCTTCTCCTTTTCTCACTCTAACTTCCTCCGCCAATTCTGTCAACCTCTTTGACTTAATTATATTTTCGCGCTTTTACGAGAGAGACGCTGGACTGACTCTAGGTGAATAAGATGTGCTACTTTATTCAGAAATAGATTTGAATTGTTCGTTATAAGTTTGAATCCTTTTGTTACGGCCTCGATTGCAGTATCCACAGGTGATGGCCATTCCCAAGTTCGACAGGATAGGGAACCAAGTTTGGCGTTTGGATCAAGTTATAAAGAAATGAACCATAACTCCTCTGTCCTCTCTGTTCTCTTTGTCACGCCTAAGATTTCGATTTCGTAACAGCGTCATCAATACAAGAGGCTGTGATTACCCAGTGGAGATAACCATTCTGGCCACATCATCCAACACCATAGAATTGCTACAGAAATATCGACTACATCGAAGCCAGTGAAGATGCCACTGTTCCAGTTCGTTCCAGTTTCGATTTCAAGTTTTATTTACCGCCTGACCTCGCCATTTTTGCCCCGTGTCGGGTTGCGCCATCTTAAAGAAGAAATTACCAGTGATGAATCATCCCTAATTAAACAATAAATCCCCAAGTAGTGCTTCAAGATCTTTTTTTATATTTGCGCAATAACCATAAAAAAATTCAATTTCAAGAAAATAATTATGATTTCCGTGTGTACGCCGAACGCTGCACGGAAATCAGGAAAGCTCATATAAGCTAATTTTCAAGTGCACCATCAGAATGTTTTACTCTTTCAAATGTTTTAAGTAAAATACTGTATATAATGTTACAAAAGCTGATGTTATAAACAGATCAGATACTATATTATTTTTTTTGTTGTTGAACACTGCCAAAGTAAATGTTGATTGTGATGTCTCTTTTAGAATTGCGAATGATGAAACCGAAATAAACATTGTGCCCTTTGAAGATGGCATTATAGATATAGATTCATGGTTATCGTATTTTAACAAGAAATGTATCGAGGGAAACAAAGATGATGAATGGAAATTAAAACATTTTTCTCAATTTGCAAAAGGAAAAGAACTTAACGTTTATATTAAAAATTGTTATCAATTTAATAATTTTACAGAATTAGTAACTGTGTTAAAAGAAAATTTTTTCACCCTTACCATAATTACGTTTAGTGATTTTGCAGGGTTAAAATTTAATGAAAACAATGATGATATTACAAAATATTCCTGGAGAAAATTAGAAATCGGAAAAAAGTTAAATATAAGAAGTGAAATGATCATGGAGGTTTTAACTGATGGCCTCCCCAGTGAACTAAAATCGCTAATGGCCATTAATTCCCCTGCTGACCCTATTGCTTGGCTTGACCAAGTTCACAAACTGGTTAAAATAAGAGAGAATCAACAACCTAGTAATGAAACGCCCAGATATATAACTTCCTTTGTTAGAACTCCCCAATTCAAAACAGAAATGATTAATTTAGGAATGATTCCCAAACTTGGAATAGGTCAGAGGTACCAAGATATACAAATGATGTTAGAACTTATGCCTCAAGGCAAAATACTTACCAGAGACCTAGAAATTACTAACGATACCAAAGACCATCTAATCTTAACTATCAGAGCAATAACCCTAGATTTTCTAGCCATCATAATTATGATAATTCACCTACTTTGGCTCCCACTCCATGTAGAATGTGTACAGAGAGATATTCAAAATGTTTTTCTTTGGAATCAAATTTGTCCATTTAGAATGGAAAGAGCTGGTAATGAAAGCACTTCACTCCTTGCAATTGAATCACCCTCAGAGAATACTCCTAATTCCTAACTATTAAAGGTGTCAGGTTATTTGTCCAACAATAAATATGTAGACTGTGTCATAGACAGTGGTGCAACTCTGTCAGTGATATCCACCAGAACTGATGGACAGTTAAATTTGAAAATAACCAGAGTAAGAGGTATAAAAGTTGTTCGAACTCAAGGTCATATTGTAATGAACAAAATACTTAAGGTTAAGATAAAAATTGGCCAAATTATCAGAAATATTGTGTTATATGTAATTGACAATATCTTGGACTATCTAATATTAGTTCTAAATGAATGTAATATTTATGAAATTGATATTAATTGTAAAAACCTAATGGTAAAATAAAAATCTGTAATAATTAATAATGAATGTAATATGCCAAAAGCAAATATGTCACTCCATATTCAATTCCAAGGTGGACTGTTCAACAACCAAAATAAGGCCAGTCCTGTTTCTCTAGACCCTATAGAACTTCCCCAAAGGAAGAGGAGGAAATTAAATCAGAAATTGGTCAATTGTTGAAAGCAGGCATAATTAAAGAAAGTTGTAGCCCATACAGTTCGCCTGTCTGCCTCGTACTTAAACGATAGGAGGATAAGAAAACGAGATTGTGCATTGATTATCGAAAATTGAATTCCCTTACTAAGACAGATGCAGAACATTTGCCCAGAATTGATATTTTATTACATAAATTAAGTAACGCCAACATTTTTTCTACCCTTGACCTCAGATCAGGTTTCTGGCATATTCCCATTCACCCCGCAGATACAGAAAAGCTGGCTTTCCGTACAAACTTTGGTTTATTCGAGTGGCTAACACTCCCCTTTGTATAAAAAATGCTCCAGCCATTTTTAACAGAACCATTAGGCGAATTTTAAGAAAAAACGAAATTGATTTTGCATGTAACTACTTTGATGACATAATTGTATATTCGTCTTCAGAGTAAGAACATTTGGAACATTTAACTATATTATTTGAAGTGTTTAAAAGAGAAAATATTAAATTAAACCAAGAGAAATGTCTGTTTGCTAAAGATCAGATAAAATTTCTAGGTTATGAAGAAAAAATGGTAGAGTAATTCCTTATAATCATAATATTGAAACTATTAAAAAACTGAAAAATCCTAGTAATACCAAAGAATTACAAAGAGTCCTCGGTAGTGTATATGTTTATCAGCGATTCATTCCCAACTATGCCAAAATTAGAGCTCCTCTTAATATATTACTGAAAAAGAATGTTGTGTGGCATTGGGATGAAACATATCGACAAGCTTTTGATGAGTTTAAAGAAATCTTAATATCAAGACCAGTGTTACAGTTATACGATTCTAGTAAGCTATGTCACCTCTATGTTGATGCCTCCCAAAATGCTGTTGGAGCTGTTTTGAAGCAACCAGATGAAAATAATATTCTTCACCCTGTATCATACCATTCTAGAACTTTAAGAGATTATGAAACGAATGAGGAGAATACAGAATTAGAATGCTTAAAATTGTAGATGCATTAGACAAATATCATTATTATCTCCATGAGAAAAAAATTGTCATACTTACTGATCATGCGGCACTTGTTTGGTTAAAATATGTTAAAAATTTAAAAGGTAGGTTATTCCGCTGGTCCCTTAAATTGAGCATGTATGACTACGAAATCAGATATCAGAAGGGTTCTACCAACATTGAGGCGGATATGCTTTCAAGACATCCCGTTTCTCAACATCTCCAACATCCTGTGTACATTTACTTGATAGGAATGAAATAATTCAACAACAGAAAATTGGCAATGTGTGTGGTAAAAATTATAAAGATATTAATGACATGATGGTAATTAAGAAAATGTACTTTTGTGAAATTGTAGTACATAAATCCTTAAGATTAAAATTGTTAACTAATACTCATGAAAATTTCGGACATCCAGGAGTTCAAATTATGCTAAATTTAATTACCCCTCAGTATTATTGGCCCCATATTAGTGAAGATATAGGATATTTTGTGAAACATTGTCATACTTGCCAGGTAAATAAAAGGAAAAAACAGAAACGATTTGGTTTCCTGCAAGAAGTGCCCTCAACTGACCAACCTTTTGAATGTTTATCTATTGATACAGTAGGAGGGTTTAATTATTAAAACTCAACCAAAAAATACTTGCATATAGTGATTGATCATGCAACCCGATATGTATGGGCATTTCCCTCAAAGAGCGTAACTTCAGAAACATATCCAAATTGTCTAAGACAAATTTTTAGTGTGCAAATTCCAGAGAAACTATTAAGAGATAGAAACGCAGCTTTTACATCATCCAGATTCAAAAAAATTCTTAAAAACCATAATGTTAAACAACTTTTGACTTCTCATCATCCCCAGACAATTGGAAAAGTGAAGACGGTGAATCAATCCCATCTAACCCGCCTAAAATGTAAGGTAAATGCTACTTCTAAAAAGATTCCGTAGACCAAAGTTATATATATATATATATATATATATATATATATATATATATATATATATATATACAGGAGGTCGTTCGCACTTTATGGAAACGACGATTTTGATAGATAAATCTTATGTATAAATGCTGTATTTTTGCGACTATGGCTTTTATCCGATAGCCATGGTTCTTGACAATAGCTCTAGCTCGAATTTTCCATGAAAGTAAACTTTTTCTTAGAAGTGACATTTCAATTTTACCCCATTCCTCTTGGCCCATTTTCCAAAGTCCGTTCAGTGTTCTTGGATGCTGTTTTACTAAGGCTCATTTTAATAAACAGAAAGCTCCCAAATCCATTTGAGAAGCGTCAGGTGATTTTACAGGTGTTTCAGGTTTTTTACAGGTATGGGATACAATTGATTCGTGTTTCTGATTCTTTCTGTGATAAATAAGCGGCAGTTTATTTAAACGTGTGACAAGAGGCTTTGACCATACAAGTTCAAATTTATCAATTTCCGTTCTGTATAAGGCTGGAATTTTTTCTTCAAAAATTGGTTCTAAAATTTTCTGCTGATAGTAGAGTGAATTAAATTTAGCTTTTCCTAAGATTTTTTTTTTAATTTTTAATTTGCCGTTGTAAGAAAATCCTGCAATTGTCATGAATCCCTTTGGGAACTTTTCTGTACACTGACAAAGCCATTTCGTTCGTCATTCCCGTCAGTTTGGCAACAGAAAATTGATCTTTTTTTATTACAGTCACTTAAATACACTCATGCCTTATCGAGTGTTAGCACAAATTTTCATATTTCAGCAGCTAGATGCTTTTCATATAATTTTCTACAATTTGTTTTTCTTTCAGCAATATTTTTTGGCAAAAGCAGATAAACTTTAGGTTTAAACATATTTTTTATCTTCAAATCTTTATGAATGGTTTTACTTACAGTGCCAGAGGACAGTCCTACTTTCGATGCAATGGATCTTTGAGTCGGCGTATTTTCTTTTAGGATCATAGACTTCACTTTTGATATTTACCTGCTTTCGAACAGTCTTAGAATGCGTTTTCGCGATTATGTTTTCATTTTTACTTTCAATTAGATGTTTTTCCTTTGAAACTTTTTTTTCCAATGCGGAGGCACTTGTCGTCAAACATTTGCCTATACTACGCCACAATTTTACTGCCCATTTTATTGTGGGGCACCGTATAAGCAAACAGCATTACCCCCTATGAAGGGACGACACGAACGGAGGCATTTTTTGTGGCGCGACGCCAAAATTCGATCCGAGCACCCTCAGCACCAAAAACCAGCGCGCTGTACCACTGGACCGCTATAAGCCCCTCCTTTAGAATTTAATATTTTATAAATGGCTTTTTTGAAATGCAATAACCGCGAATTTTACTCCGCTTTATAATTTTATGATACGAATATTTCTCCTCGGAAAGGGCGATTACGTAACCTTCGAGCCATCTATCAATTTTTAGAATAAATCTTTTATTTGACATTCGAATCAAAACAAAACAATATCAGACGATCATTCTGAATTTGCAAAATTTTTATCTCAAAATGCAAATGACAGAAATAAATCACAAAATCTTTTCCATAAAGTTCGAAAGATCTTCTGTACGTATATATATATATATATATATATATATATATATATATATATATATATATATATATATATATATTATGATAACAGAAACCCAACAGCCTGCAACTTTGCATGGATAACATGACTTCATTTTCATGTGCTTTTCTACAGAAGAATAAGTTCTGGAAAATTTCCTGTGTGATCATCATTGCATATCTCACTCGAGAATTATTATCCATGAGAGTAAACAAAACTGGATTCTAAACCTTGCGTATGAAGACTTGAAACGTAGAGATATCAACAAACAATTTTTTTTCCTGGCAGTAACTACCCCATAATTTAGGACACTGAAATGTTTATATTTGATATAAATATTTAATACCCTCCAAATTTCTTTATCACGAGAATAAATCTTTTAAAGTACTCTAAATATATTTCTGTATTCCATTATCCCCCATTACGTATGTTTTGACTCAAGAAAATAAATGAAATATATGTATTCATTCCTCGAAACTACAAATTTTAACAATAGAGATAATAAAATAAACTTTTCACTTAAAGTTTTGTTTTATAGACAACAAAGAAACAAACTATTGAGTTATAAAAAAATACCTAAGCAACATGGAAAAGCTTTTGAAAACCCTTTCAGTTTTAGACAGCGTAAACTTAGCTTTTTTTCACATGCTAAAGAAATAGATCCCTAAAATTCCTTTTGGGAATACATGCTTGTACCTCCTGTATTGCATGGAATAAGACACAAGAAAATGGGTGAATAACAATTTTAAATTCTGCCTGAAATCTGTTTTTTCGAGAAGCAGACTGTAACTCAAAACTACTGCAGAATAAACAGTTTATCTTTCAGATGATGCTGTTGAAGAGAGTAAATATAAAATGATAATGGCTCTATCTTTATGCAGCGCTCACGTATATTTTGAAAAATAAAATATGTCTTAGAAATCTCTCTTGATACGAATTTAAAAGTTTACCGCTTCAGAAATGTTTTTCCCTTCAGCATCGTTTTTAGCATATTTTATACCAAATAAAAGTTTCATTTCTTTCCAGTCAGAGAATGTTAGAAAAAAAACACATTTTAAATCTACAACTATTCTCACATCTGTTAGCATAGGTTAAATAGTAAACCTTGCTTGGTTAAAATATAATATAGCGCTCCGGAAACCATCTGATTTCCCCGCTAATGTCGACAACCATTGTTAAGTACATGGACCAAAGAGCACCCTTGTCTCCCAATTGCTATTACTGCCTCACATACTGCTATTACGCATCTATTATTATTTATATAAATTTGTCTAGGCTTGAATAAAAGAATCAAAGCTTGTGATTTCTCAAATGTCTATTCTTAGTCTGATCTGTGCGGGAAGAAGCCGGTCAGCCGTGCTTCTCTATTGCATCACCACCGCTTTACACATTTGCACGTGTAAGCAAAATTTCATTACACAAATTTGTGTTAGATGGTTTGATTTCGATTGAGCAATTTTCAGCTGTTATAAAATAAACTCATTTTATAGAGTGAAGTTTTTTTTTTCTCCAGTATTTATAAAATTCCCGATAACTTAATATAAGATTTAAGTATTTGAGTGATTAACATCAGTATTTCTTAAACAGATGTGTATAGAGATTCTATGCTCACTTCTACCCAGACCTGGGTGTATATAATTTGAAGTGGCTCTCTATTTGAATTTGAACCACACACAGTTTATACATGAAACAATGTTTATTGAATTCGTTGCACATATAATTGGCTTTACAGCAATAAGCATGCGTACTACTTGTACGGAATGTATAAACACAGCTTTCAAGAACAATATATTTTTATACTCACGAACAGTAAGTCAAACCAGCAGTACTGCCATGTAAACTTCTGGCCCGCTAAGCACTAGCGCAGGATAACACCTTTTCAACCTTAACAACCTCTCTCTCTTTTCATTAATGACGCTGCGTGGTATTTATACTAAGCGCGTATGCCGAAATTAGCATATCTAAAGCAGCTTCTTTAATTCACTCAAAAGTTCGATTCTTGTGAATCGAATCTTGTGTATACCTTACACTGGCCTCCCTCGAAAAAAAAAATTAGGTAACTGAGGTCTGAACGGCTTCAGTTAACTAATTGAAAACGCGTGCTGGTCTGACTTTTTACATAATGGGTGGCAAAGCCAAAAAACCTTCCACACGTTGTGTGGGGGAAAAACGCCACTACCATTTTACAAAACTAACCCCGAAGGGTCCAGGTGATACCATCACACAGTGGATTTGCAGAGTTGCGGATACTGGGCTGGCCAACTGCGCCCTAAAAAACTTATTTTAGTTAAAATTGTCAACACAATTGCACAGCATGACATTTCTTGACTGTTTGTATCTGCTCTCCCCCAATTTATAATGCACATGTGTCATGATTTGTGAAGTTAATACATTAGTGGTTAATTGGTATATTGTGCAGTATGTATTTTTTTCCTAGTCACTACATGTCCCCTTCAAAAATTTATAAAACAACAGTATGCCGTATTTTTTTTTCAGTGGCTCACCCCTTCCCCTCAAAATGTTTACACAGTATATACACTGGGGAATTTCAAACTAATTTGGTTCGGTTTTATTAAAGGGTGGGAGTTAGAATAAGAAAGTTGATACAAGACTTGTTCCTCATGAATGCAGCAACTTCCTTGCACCAGTCTGTCCAATCCGTGGAACCTCTCTTGACGGTCGCAGTCCTAGTAAAGGGGTTCGTTGACCGTGTGGGCATCCTTCGTGCAGCAGGTCGTTGGTCCTGAGGCGCTGGTCCGGCTTGACGATGGACAGGAGGTCTCTTGGGAGAAGGCCAACCTTGCTGGGCGGCAGAAATCTTCCGTTTCCTGTACTTATGCAAAGGAACTTTAAAATTATCATTCTTCCTTTTGATAACCTTGTGTACCTTATCAGCGACGCATTCATCCTTTGATGGAGTTTTTGTAGTGCACACTTTACCTTTCTTCGTACTTTTGCTTGTATCGGTATTAGATTTTAATGCAGATTCTATTTTGTCAAATTTATACGCCGCACCAACGTGTTTAGTTACTGGCTTTATCTCTCTACTTGTGTCATGTTTTTCAACAAACTGACTCTGTTTTTGGTATTGGTGCTTATGCAACTTCTTGTTTACCGCCTTAATTACTTCAGTATTTGCAGTTTTAATGCTGGAACCTGAAGGCGCTTTTTCACGTTTTTTATCCCCCTTAACTTTAGTTTTATCCTCTTTTGACGAAAAAGTCTCTTTGAAACTTGCGATATCAGAATCGTTATCATTTAAATTCTTTAACACTGCTTCAGTTTTAGGAAGATTAAGGTTTTCGTACTGGTGCGTTTTAATGCAACCTGCGGCTATAACTTCCGAAGCATCAGCTAAACTACTTACAGTATAACTCTGTGTCAACTTTTCATCCTGACTCTCAGTATGGTTTTCATGTACTTTATTTAAAACCATATTATCAACCTGGCCTACACAATCCTCATTCGGCTGGGAACTTGAAATAATATCATCATTACCTAGCGAGTTCCTAATATCGTTTAAAGAATTTTTATTATCGTCAACTAATAAGTATTCACTAACTGCCGTAACGCATACTTCGTCATCTACTAAATTTCCTTCATTAACAGATGTGTGAATATCATCTAAAATATCAGGTATAGCATCAATAATATCAGGTATAGCATTAATAATATCAGGTATAGCATTAATAGAAGTGTCCGATGATTTATTTTATAAACCACTAGCATTAGTATCGGCCCTATTTTCAGAAATTTGTACTGGAATTACCTCATCATTCCAGCTAGACTCACTTTCTTTATAAGCCACAAAAATACCCTGACTTTCACTATTCTCAAAATAATGATTACTGCTCGGACAAAATAATACATTTGACCACACAGTTTCAACAGGTTGAACCATATCATGTGAATCAACTTGCCAGTGCAAGTAAGGTGCTTCCATATTATTTACTTTAAGAGCACTAATTTCATTATAACGCCGTGCGCTTCTATTATTTTGCCTGCGGTACTGCTTACGCTGCTGGTTTGAAACTCGCGAAAAATTTTGGCGCGGCTGTATAAAACTTCTCGTACCTGAATGACGGTGAGGGGTAGCGAAGAAATGTCTATTGTCATATTTAGGTAAAGCTTGAAAGAGGGTAACCTTGCTTGTAATTGTTTGATTATCTAAAAAATCTTGAACAGTTGGCTTCAAACGTTGGATAACTATTTTTAAGATTACCGCTTCCGTTACCCCTTCTAAATATTCCTCACACTTGGAAATCTTTTCCGTAGCAAAATCTAATGCAGACTGACCTTCACGTTGCGTTAGCGAATAAATTTCCACTTCAATTTCACTTTGATTAAAGGTCTTTGGAAAAACGCTAAGAAACTGTTGCTTGAATGACAAATAGTCAAAAATCAGATTACTGCTTTGCATGCATGTGTACCACTGAAATGCACTACCTCTTAAAGCGGCTAGAGCAATTTTAAGTTTATCCCCCTCTGGGGTGCATTGTTGCTGAAAGTAATGCTCAATTTTCTTTAGGAATTGGCTTGAGGGGCCGCCATTGAAGGTGGCTTCGAATGGCGCAATTTGCTGAACCATAATTACCCGAGGAAAATTTCCAGCAGGATTTTGTTCTACAACACTCATTTTTAAATAGTATATAAGTACTTGCAACAATTTTATCAATATACGTACACAGTACACAGTTTTTAATTTCAATTATGTTGTTCATTACAAATTTAACGCTAACTACCAGGGTATATATATTTTCGGGCGCCAGTATAGAGATTCTACGCTCACTTCTACCCAGACCTGGGTGTATATAATTTGAAGTGGCTCTCTATTTGAATTTGAACCACACACAGTTTATACATGAAACAATGTTTATTGAATTCGTTGCACATATAATTGGCTTTACAGCAATAAGCATGCGTACTACTTGTACGGAATGTATAAACACAGCTTTCAAGAACAATATATTTTTATACTCACGAACAGTAAGTCAAACCAGCAGTACTGCCATGTAAACTTCTGGCCCGCTAAGCACTAGCGCAGGATAACACCTTTTCAACCTTAACAACCTCTCTCTCTTTTCATTAATGACGCTGCGTGGTATTTATACTAAGCGCGTATGCCGAAATTAGCATATCTAAAGCAGCTTCTTTAATTCACTCAAAAGTTCGATTCTTGTGAATCGAATCTTGTGTATACCTTACATGTGTTTAACAAATATGACAAGTAGTGACATTTTCTGAATAAACCACTGTGAAATAAAATAATGCATTTCTTAAAACATGATTTTATAGGAGCCTCGTAATTTGCGAGAAGTATCTCAATAATACTTACATAGAATTTATTCAGCTGCATCAGTAATTCTTTGGAGACTTCCAAATTAAGTATACAAATGACGTCGACAGTAAGTCTGTAATTTGAAAGTACTGTTATCTAAATTACAGTTAATTTGCATTGCATAAAACAAAGCCCAGTTTTTTATGCTTGGATAAATGTTACTTAGATATCTAATAAGCTTATTTAGGATTTAAAAGTTGCAGTCACTGATGGCATTTGAAGGTTATCGCAATAATTTACGTTATCTGCGGGGTTCTTACTCTTCATTACGTCTATTACATCATTAAATTAATAGCATCAGACATGTCAGGACGCCTTCGGTGGCTCCTCTCCTTCGAAGCGAAATGCAATTCAAAAGATTAATTACACGAATAAAACCAATGTTGCAAACAAAACCTAGATATATTATTCGAGAAATGTATTGAAGGGCAGCTGGTTTTTCTTAATTTCCTAGGGTGATTAATGAATAACTTCTGCAATGCATTGCGAACTAGAGATGCAACTAAACACACTTAGTTCTGATTATATAGCACGCTTAGTTACGATAAATTTCGATAATCACTACTTAATTCGATTCATTTCCGTACTTTATTTAGCTTTTACTAAGATAAGTGCTTTCATTTAATGATTGAATTATGTTGTACACGTTTGCTCAACTGCTAAAATATCGATCGTGTTATAACTTATGCGGTAAGCTTGACCAGCGACAAAACATTCGTTTTATAGGATAATTAGTTTAGAGTTATACATCTATATCTTTTGAATTCATGAGATAATTACATTTTCAAAATACAAGTAGCGATATATAAGTTGGATGGGTACCAAATGTTTGTTTAATATCAGGAGATATTTTATGTAGAAATTTCTGTTAACTGCGTGCCATAAAATAACTGGCGACATCTCGGTGGTACAATGAACGCAGATTCCCAGACGCAGGAATGAGTTTGTGTTCGAAGTTTGTGTATGTCTTTGAATTATTTCAATATATAGCGTGCAGCAGTACGAATCAATTGTAGTTAAAATTTTAAATGTTTGCTAAATTTTCTTTCCGCAGAAAAGAAAAGGCAGTATTACTGTGTATTTTTACAACCCTAGGGACATAAAAATCTTATGTATCATTATTTAATTTTTTTTCATTTATTCATATTTTATGTGCATAATTTGTATTTTTGTGAACTTTATACTTACTGGTGGATCTCTGCGGGCAACAATTTGTCTTTCAGTAATTCGGATGAATTGAACGTTTTTACTGCTCCGTAAACAGAATTTTAAATTCCGAAATGTTAGAAAAGCTTCATTCTTTAACACTAGAACCGCGGAGCGGGTTAATTTGACCCAAAACGATGTTCAATTTATCACCACGCGAAAAGCATTGATTGAAAAAAAAATTCCTTTTATGACTTTGAATGATTTAAGGACAACAACAATTTACCAAATTTAAAAATTCGTAACATAAATAATTTTCGGATTATTAACACTTATACCTAGACCCGCGGAGCGGGTCAATTTGACCCGTAAGAAATATTAATGCACAAATGACGAAAAACAGATGCATTTTCTCGGAAGTAACTCTAAAGTACTTCTACCCCACCCTGGAATTCCAGAAATGAACTGTACCCTAAGGGGTAATAGTGAAGGTTTTCAGTCAAGGTCATTATATTAGGTTTGAAACGCGAACTACGTTCGAATTCAGAGAAAAATTATAGCGAATATTTAGAGGACTTTTTGAACTTGCTTTTATACTGTAATTAGTATATGTATAAAAAAATGACGCGACGCCGTAATATTGTTGAGGAAGTTTTAGAATATTTAAAACAATTATCTGAAAAACATTCAGGAGGTGAAGAAAATGATGAATGTTTCGATTTTGAGTAGTGAGGATGAATATCTGCCTGCTAATGAAGAAAATTTGGATTCGGATGAAGAAAATGAAAGTGAAGATTGACTCTGTCAATGCTCTAACAATCGTTTGTCCTTTTCATTGCAATAATGATGATAATTTATCTTATAAAAATGAAAAATCAAACATTCCAAGAAAAGATACACACACGCAAAGAAATTTGAAAGAGAAATCGACTATAACATTCAAAGTTGAAAATAATGAAGTTGGCAAAGATGGGACAGTTTGGAATGTTGCTCAATTAGGAACAAGCGATAGAGCAAGAAAATCAAAGTGTAATATTTTGAAAGAAGTTGGGGGCCCAACACCACATGCTAAACTCAATGTTATCGGCAACAGTCCTTCAAGTGCTTGGCGACTTTTTATAGATGAATGAATATTGAAATACGAGGGTCATTCTAACAGTAAAGAACGTTTATTTCTCTATTCATTTTTATTCAAGATAATGAAAGAAAACTTATTGTACAACAAATTTTGATATCTTACCTATTTTTCTACGTAGTTGCCATTCAAATTGAACCATTTGTCAAAGCGCTGTACCAGCTTTCCTATGCCTTCTGCATTCTCACTTGCCGCCAAGTTTTTGAACCAGTCACTAACTTCCTCTTTCAGTTCGTCATCATTTCCATAGTGGTTTCCGCCCAAAAAATCCTTCAATTTGGTAAAAAAGAAAGTAATCACTGATGGCCAATTTCGGGCTATAAGATGGGATGTTCAAAAACTTCCCAGTTAAATTGCTGAAGCAAATTCCTTCGTCAACGGAGCAGCATGCGGACGAGCGAAGAAGCACAATGCCGCTGGTTGTTTTGAATCCACGCCGTTTGCTTTGAATGGCACGGCGTAGTCGGTGAAGGTCTGACAGTAGGCTGCGGCATTTAAAAATAATGCACCATTTTCGAACTTAAGCTTCATTCATAACATTTTCCATAAACTTCAGTTATCTGTCTGTAAATTTCAATAGGGTGAACGCGTTTTTGCATTCAGGAAGTGTATTACGCTACGAACCTCACACTTGTGTGACAAAATTAAGGATCCCGCCATTTTAAAATCGCAAAAATAAACAGTAAATGACCGCAACTGCTCGCTGTTAGCGTCAAACTGGCAGGAATGATTTGGTAAGTAAATTTCACGGCAGCGGGGGTGGTGGGAGAATTACGCGGCTCGTCATATCGAAACGTTCTTTACTTTTAGAATGACCCTCGTACAAAGATATGTACTGAAGATGAAGCTCACCGGCAGATTCATGAAAGATAATGGAATATAACATTAGAAGAAATAGATGCTTTTACACCAATTTTATATGCACGTGGTATATATTGTGCAAAAGGATTTGAACTGCATAGCTTGTGGTCAAAGGACTGGGGACCACAATTTTTCCAAAATACAATGTAAAGAGAACAATTTCGTGAAATAATGAGATTTTTACGCATCGACATAAAATCAACAAGATCAAAGCGTCTAGAGACAGACAAATTTGCCTTTATTTTGGATATCTGGAATCGTTTCATTGAAAATTGCAAGATTAACTATACACCAGGTCCTAATATAACTGTAGATGAACAGTTATTTCCTACAAAAGCTAGGTGTAGGTTTACACAATACATGCCAAACAAACCAGATAAGTTTGGAATCAAGTTCTGGTCGGCTGCAGATGTTGACTCAAAATATCTGATAAATGGATTCCCGTATCTTGGAAAAGATAACCAATGTCCATCCAACGTTTCTCTTTCTGAACATCTAGTGCTACGACTAATAAGTCCATATGAGAACAAAGGTAGAAATGTCACTACGGACAACTTTTTCACAACACTGAAGCTTGCAGAGGCTAACTATTTATAAAGGTAAAAAAGATAAAAACGTTTTGTTGCTAAGTAGTCTCCACCCAACTGTAGAAATTGCAGATAACCCCCCAAAAAACTACCTGATACTATCGCTTTCTGCAACGCTACTAAATGCAGTGTGGACGTGATTGACCAAAGGTTAAGGAAATATGCAGTCAAGTCTGTTACCCGTAGGTGGCCGGTGCAGGTTTTTGTAATATTTTGGATCTTGCTATAATCAATTCCTTGGTTTTATATAAAGCTGTAACTAGAAAATCTATTAGTAGACTGCAATTCGTTCAAGACTTGGTTGAAGAATTGCTAGAAAAGTTTGTTCTCTCAGGACAAAAAAGGTGGCAAAAAGAGAGTCTGAAGCAACCAATGAAAACGACGGAGAACCACAAATTAAGCGGAAACGAGTTCGATGCCCCATTTCAAAATGTGAAAATAAAACTATAGATATCTGTTCAAAATGTAAAGCACCCATTTGTGGATAATGTACAATACTTATTGCTCAGTTTTGTGCACAATGCATACAGTAAATTGGATTTTATAATCTGTAAAACTAGTAAGTAAGTGATAAAATTTTTAATTTTTAATTTTTTGAAATTATGTCTAAACTTATTGAAAAGAGATGCTGTTTTTCCATTAAAATAAGGAAATATATGTCATATTTTATTAAAGAGACATGTTATTATACTCAAGGATATAAAATTTGAAATAATAAGATTTTGTAAAAATTAAGTGAATTTCTCTTGATTTATATAAATTATTTAATGTTAATTCTCAGAAATATTGATTATTAATTCAATTATTTAAAAAATAAAATGTTTTTGTTAACTATGTTTACATAAAATGGTTTTGTTAACTAATGTTTTGTTAACATTTTATAGGTTTACAATCTAGGGTCAAAATGACCCGCTCCGCGGTTCTAGGTATACCGAAAGTTCCGCGGTTCTAGTGTTAAAATTTATGCTGTGTCTTTTATTCATACTCATTAATATAAAAATTCTGTCTCGTAACATAGAAGCCATTTCTCTTGATTCAACTCTTTACTGACTAAATATGCCGTTCTTTAGTCATCTTGCCATTATCTATAGATAGCCTAAGATACATTGGTATAAAACATTTTGCTTCTCTTTTTAATGAGCTATTTATTTTGCAAAATTTGTATCGTACTAGATCTACACACCATTTGGAACTAAAATAACGTACATGATGTTTGTTATTTTGTTATTCTTTCATGCTGTCATGTTTACATGCATTTATTTGTGTGCACTGCTTGTATTCACATGGATATATCCTATGTTGTTTCAACTTTTCAACTATTTAATGACGAAATATATTCTGTTATCTCTTTATTTTTTCTTAACATGTATACCGTTGTGAACTTTACATTCTTACAAAAATTTAAGTTTTCACATTGCAAAATTATGCGCTGATGCTTATTTCCATAGTTTTAAAGTTTTTTTTCCTGTTTGGAAAGATTTAAAATGTATGCTTTAAAATAACGAACCAACTCTTTTCAAGCAAGATATCTTTAGCGATCGCTTATTTATAGGGAGTATTTCAGAATACATGCCTTATCTATATTATTTTGATGAGTCGACGTATTTACGATGAAAATGGCATAGAATTTGCATTCTAATATTTTCAAAATATCTTTTAGGTTTTCATTAATATTTTTGAACAGAGACTGTATTTACGTAAGTCTCGTATATGTTACTTCGACTCTCTCTAGACGAAAAACTTTAGTTAGATCATATTCCTCTTCAAATAGATCAGTTAAATTGTAGAACTTTTAAGTGCATTTATCTTTTTTATCATCTCAACTGATACATAAACATTTTTTCTCATAGAATTTTTAGTCAGTCTTGTTGTCTTCAGTTGTATTTAACCGTATCTTCATTTTCTACCTATATAAATCTCTCAAAATTACACTCAAGTTTCTTAACTAATCTGTCTCACCATGTAACTAATAATACATAGAAAAACAATAACTCTCTATGAGATAAATATTTTCAACTCTCTGATTAAATTTTAATATAACCCAGTAGTATTGAGAACAAAGAATAAAAAGAAAGTAGTCTCACTCGAAAAAGATTCATCTATATGCTAGTTCACAATATTTCGAAATCTTTCGGTAGACAAGATTTGCTCTTTGCTCTGTTTCCAAACTTTCAGTTTGATACTGTGGTATTTTCTTGCCTTTAAAGTATAGACTTAGCTATAACTTTATCAAAACATAATTCTCACATATATTAAGACCAGGATTTTAGAGTGTAGCATCGGATATTAGAGTTCTGGGGATGTCTTGGTCGTTCACAAATTTTTTCATAATATAATAGATTAATCTTCAGAACACCTTTCTAAATAATGTTTCTTTAAATTTCATTTTTACTACCATTTGAAATGTATGTTTTAGAAGAATTCAGCCCTAGAATTTTAATCAGTATTTACCTAACCATTTGTATAAATATTTTGAAGATAAGTTTGGATTGTTTTCTTTATAATTGGTACTAAAGCACTCGTATATTACTTAAGTAGAGCTTTAGATTGTAAAGATTTAATCAAATTTATTTCTTTATCAATAATATTTCGGAATCAAAACAGGTGTTTTTTATTTTGGAGGTTGTTTTAAAAGACATCGTTAGCAAAAACTTAAAACTTAGCAGGTTAAAAAGGGAATGAAGACGGGAAACTGTTGTAGCAATCTTAAATGCTCCTTAAGAAATGCGTTTTTAATTCGAACAATGTTATTTTATTAAAGAACACGAAGAAAAACTGTTTAGGTTCACTTTTGAGTTCTGTCACAATAAATTTCCCATAAACGCGAAAGAAGTTGATGCCGCATCCTATACTATAGAAACAGCTGTAGCTTATGTGCCGGTAGTTTAATTACTAATCTTTAAATCTTTGGGAAATTATAAGAAGAAATATATCTGTATGGGTTCTGTATGAGTCAAAACAGAATACTACAAGATTAAGAAACAGTCGATAGTGAGGAGTATTGACCCCACAACATAGTGAAATATACTTTCAGGATATCGCACACAACCAGTCTAAAGTGCATCTCCTACCTTATCATGTTCTTCACAGACTCAAATACATCTGTTTCACTGGAGTCCATCAGTCCGGACAGTACTTATCAATATAATTTCTGAAGGAGTTTATTTAAATGATTATTAGTCATGACGAATATAATATCTAGGATAATGCCTGAAACTATAAAGGAATATGTTACTTTATTCTGCAGTCACAATTTGGTTTCAGAATGCGCAGCACCAGGCCAAATTTGAAGAAAAAAATAAAGCTCATAGAAATTCCCCTAAAGAAGAATGGTTTAGGGTTTATCAATGTTGAATTAACTGTAAATATTTATCAACAATTATTGAAAATAAATAAATGTTCTTAACTAGTTTATTTTAAACAATAAACAAAAAGAGACATTTTTCAAACTAAGTTTATTAAAACTAAGTCGTTGTTAAACCTGAAACAATGGTACTCCTCTGATATTTGACCCTTGCTTCTATATCATCAATAACAAACAATGTGATTATTCCCGTTATTAGGACTGTATAGTTGAATATCTTTAAAGAACAGGCTTCAACCTTAACGATCATGATCATTGCTTATTAAACTTGAAATGTCAGGAATTCAAATATCAATAGTTTCTCTTTAAGAACAGTGCCCTACATTCTCCTTTGTTAAAGTACTTCTTGTTCAGAATCCCTGTATGGAAACAATTGTCTTAATTGAAGTGTTTATCATATTTTAAATTTCTCCTCCGATAACTTGCTTTATTGTCTTTCACTCCCTCTTGTGCCCTAATGAATTTATATATCTTCTTTTATTTATTATTTTGTCCCATATTTTTTATGTTTAACATAATTTAATTTTACCTTTGTGTGTGTTTTACCTCATGATTGTAAATTTCCCTCAGTGTATGTCTCATAGGTTTGAATAGTGGACTGGCTTTACCTCTCATGACACAACCAACTACACTGAGGTCCAGTGATAATAGCGAAACGTAAACAATTTAAAACTACAGCGTTTCGACAAAACACGATTTGTGTTTCGCAAAAAAATTATACTTGTAAGTAATGCGAGAAACAGAACTTGGATTTCTATAAAATGAATAAATCTCGTCTGATCGTATTTTAAGAATTTATTACGAATCTTATTTTAAATTTATCAGGATCGGTTTAGATCTCATCCATTAGTCTTCCAAATGGTCTCCATTTATTCTGGCAGTAAAAAAAAATCTGCTTACAAAAAACCTGCTCTCTATTTTTACAATAATCCGCTACAATGACACATCATCACTGACTTTCAGTCACCGTTGAAAGCTCTAGATAAAACTTCGCAACATACAGTTTTACAAATTCTTGCGGAAATATGAGGCTGTCTAAACTCACTGAGCGAGTTGCTACCGGACAGAAAACTTGGGCAAATACTCGTCAGTAACTGACCTCATAGATTTTCCTTACACTTTGTTTTTGTTATTAAACATCCTTCTCAAGTATGACAAGATCAATAGTTAATCCATTGGATTTTGTTACGCTTGTTTTCAGAACGCGCACAGTCTTCCTTCTAGAAACATTCCACTATAAATTTCTTGACCCCCCCCATCCTAAACTACAGTGAAACCTTCCTCTCTGATTGTTTGCAGGCGTTTGGGAATTTCCCCTTTGAATTTTACCTGAACTGTCAAGGGAAGATTTCTTTTCATTTCTAAACGTTTCCATGTGTTTCAAATAAAGCTTAAAATGAAGTCATTAAATAGAAATTATGGCGTATTCACATAAAATCCGTCAGAGGCGGCGTTAAAGATTCCGTTGCAGCTTACTGGTTAAATGGGTCATTAATTGGTATAGAATTGGTTAAAAATTTTAACGCTGACGCTGGAGGATACTCTGTGAACAGGCCCTTATGCTGAAAAATGTTGATTATTTTGTGAATATTTCCCTGTGTAAAGATCTCCAAAGGTATTTTAAAAATTATTTCTGAAGCATAAATACAATAACCAATGGAATCGCCCGTCTACAAAATGAAAAAATGTGTTGTCGTGAGTGCCATATCCCTCATTTTATAAAACTTATGGAGTTTCCTTAAGGTAAAATAACTTGCAATATAAACGCGTACCTTTAAATATTGTGTTATGGATCCTGTCACCTGCTTACAGCTTGAAAAGCGTTTGAGTCGGAAAATGATATCCTCTAGTTAGAGGTCTACAGCTCCTGAGACCAACAACTCCGTAATGCTCTTTCTACTTAAAAAGCTTTCTCAATTTGAAATTATTATACTTTTTTCCCCTTCCTAATAACCTTTTTGATATTTTAATATATTAGTTCTAAAGTGGGTTGCGCTATGAATGTGAGTAGAATGAATATTGTGTTATGAGTGTTATTAATTACCTTTCTGTTAATTTCCTTTTTTACTAGGGTTGACTGGGTTCAAGATTTCTTCTGTACTAACATCTTTATAACATTTTTCGTAATTTTGTGAAAAGAGGAGTTTTCTTGGAGAATCTCTATTAAACAAATATCACCACTTTACGTTTTAAATACAAAACTTTAGTGATTACGTGCCTTCCACTTTCATATTCAAAATAACCCTCCCGCAGTATCTTTCAAGATGGACTCTCTTCAGAGTTACCCACATCTAAACATCTCATTGCCTGTAAGGTATTCCTTAATCTATTAAAATTTGACATCATAAACAAATGAAAGCTATTTGGATAATTAAGCTCAGTTCATTCATTAAGCTTAAAGGAGAAAATTTATAAAAGTTGCAAAATGTGTTCCTCTACGATTTAGTTCACTTATGAAAATGTTCTTAAAGACAAGAGAAAATGACATTTTGTATATGTTGTGAACTAAAACCACTATTATTGCATCGACTACACCTTAGAAAATATGGTATTTTAAGTGTACTTGTTGTTGTAAGTTCTGTGATGTTATCTCGTCCCCGACACTGTCAATATTTTAATGAAACAAAGAGTTGTTCTAGAGAGATAAGATCGTGGTGGTATACACACCTTCTTTCTGGACAATACTGTAAATCAGGCCTGACCAGCACTCACTCCGTGGCCCGCGAACACATTTGTGAAGACGCATAATATTATAAGTCTGAAATCATGGAGTATTTTTATATTTTAATAATCGGTAAGGAATGTATAAGCAATGAATATTAATATTTGTTTAATTTTCAAAATAATCAGTGACTTATATTTTAACAGATAAAATATTTTTTCTCTTTCCCTTTTATTTATATTCATGCGGCCCGCAAAAACTTTCAAATAAAGTACCATGACCCTCATACCATTTCGGGTTGAGCAGGTCTGCTCTTAATACTAATCTATTTTTAATATTTTTTTATGAATATTTGCACGATCACAATGGATATTATGAAAATTAATGTCCAAAACCTATATACTAGAGTTATACAGAGGCTGTTCACGCATTTTTTAGACGATGTATATTGTATTCACAAAACTAAATTACATAAAATTCTTGTGTTTTAAATGTTCTATTTGACATCCCTTATTCTGAACTATCTTTCGACACCGCAATTTCCAGGATAATAATGCCTTTTGAAGCGTCAGAAGAGGTATTCTATCCCATTCCTCCTGAACAGCTTTCCAGAGTCCTGTAAGGGTTTTGAGACGACGTTTGGATAATGCAGATTTTAAAAGTTCGAAAGCACAAAAATCCATAGGTGATACATCGGAAGATTTAGTAGGGATATCAGTGAAGGGTATGGCCTTGATACCAGTTTTTTGTTCCATTTCTTTTAGGAAATTTACAGTGGATTTTGATGTGTGACTGCTAGTTTTGTCCTGATGGAGTCTCACAGATTTATGGCACTGTGGATAAAGCGATGGTATTTCATTCAGAAAAATTGGCGATAAAATATGTTCCTGATAGTATTTGGAGTTAATCTTGACATTTTTTTCCCACTCTCTTTATTTTTAACTTGCCATTATAAGAAAAACCAGCAACAATCATGAATCCCTTAGAAAAACTTTCTTTCGATTCTTTGAACCATGTACTTAAATTTTTTTCTCCCCTTTTATGATAATAAATGGCTCTTTTTTGTTGCAGTCCTTTAAATACACCCATGATTCATCTATTGTGACAATTGTTTTCCATTTTTCTTTGGATAAGTGTTTCTCATATAGAATTCTGCAGCGTGTCCTCCGTTCAGCGATATGATTTGGAAGAAGACGATGCACATTGCGTTTTTTCGCTTTCTTAAGATTTAAATCAACGTTTATCATTTTGTTTACAGTGGACACCGAGCATTTTAAGGATTTTGCAACTGTCCTTTGACTAGGGGGATATTCTTTTAACATTAAACAACGTACCTTTGCAATAGTCGAAGATGTCCGTTTTTTCCTTGGATACTTGTTTGGAATTTTTGTCCCACTTGAGGCTCCAATTTGACGTTTTTTTCCTTTCTCGTTGACGATATTACCTATCGACGCTTTAGATATAACAAAACCATGACTCTCACATCGTTTTTGGAAAACGGAGTATGCATATTTCTCTTCGGAAAGAGCATAAATGTAGCCTTTGAACCACTGCTTTGTTAAAAACGCCATTTTGAATAAAAACAAAACTTTCAAGCCGCAGACTATAATTTGGACTTTTAAAAACATAGTACAATTGCAATTATTTATTTTGCAGCAAACGGTTTTTTATTACCGCTTACCAAAATCGTCAAAAAAATGTGCGAACAGCCTCTGTATTACTGGTGAAAATATAAATCTAAACCAGCAAGAGAGAAATGAATAACTGGGAAATAAAAATATAGCCTTCGTATCTAACAAGAATAATTGCATCTCTATTTCATAAGCGGTTTCTCTTCGGTCCAATACTAAATCTTTACAATTACGAGTCTTATCGAGAATTGTGCAAAAAACATTTTCGTTGGCCAACAAATGAATGGGTTCTGCAAAGTTGAGATAATATTAATTTCCTTTTAGTAAAAAATATATATATAATTATTAATCATTTGAGCGGAAATCTTTAATTACCTGTGTCATGTATCGTATGTTGTCCTTTTTCTTAGTTTAGAAACGTAATATGTTGAGTTCCCACTTTAGATGTTTATTTTTAATCAAGCGTTAAGAAACAGAACAGGCGAAGATATATTCTCTAATTACTTGGAATAAATTGTGTTACCGTCCCCGCATTTAAATATATCAAATATTAATACACACAGACAAACCAGAAAAGAACGAATTCTGTTTGACAAGATATTGTTTTACCTGTATTTTCATGGGATTAATGCGACAAATTTTAATTGCCCCCAGCGGGTGAATTCTAGATTCAAAGAAATGAGATATGGAAGTTAATATTTTATGCTGGAAACGCTGATAAAAGGACGCATTAGCATCCTTTGAAATGGCTTCCATGATTTATAACGACCGGGGGTGCAATAATTCGTTATTAATTATTTACCATTTATTTTAAAGGAAACATTTAATTCCTTTGATTTTCTTTGACTTGTGCGTAAAGAAGATTATTCGAAGTTGCTGCTTAGATGCTTTCCTTTTGTATACTGACTGGCGCAAAAGAACTTGGATTCTATGGTGTAAAGCAGGGTATTATAACCGAGGTAAATGAAAAGACGAGCAAAAAAATCTCGCATGGACTATTCTAACTTTTTTCATTCTTGTATTACATCCTAGAACTACCAACCAATGAAAATGACTTATTTGAGTATTGGCAGAAATAAGTCTATTTTAATTGTTTGTAATTCTTCTGTTAAATTATTTTCAACCGGGACATACACATAGCAAATAGATATCATAGAGGTATCTAGCTCTGAATCTTCGTTAAGTTAAAATGTATCTACCTCTCTGTAATTATGCTAATTATTTCTCATCTGGCTGCAAGTGACATGCCAGAAATTCAAAAGGAACAGATAACGAAAATCATGCGAGAGACTGGTTAGATAAATTTGAGTGTTTTTCTGAGCATATCTTAACCCCAAGCTTTTAATGCTGTCGCTGAAAAATTATTTAGACAAAATACAGGTGCAGGGTCGTCGTCACGACCTTGTGTATATGTGTCTCGTCAGTTTATGCATACACATATAAGTTGCTCATATTTACATCTAGTTTAATCATAATTATTTTCAAAGCATCAAGAAGGGCGGTCGACCTGCAAAGCCAAGCTAAAAAAAATAATAACATATAGCGTTCCTTATAATAATCATCACACATTGATTAGTGGGAGCGAGAATCATTACAAAGTCCAAACTGAGACAGAAGTCCCCTCGATTCTCCATGCTCTGTCAGTATGTCAGCACATATATTATGTGGAATTAAAACATGTAATAAAATAGACGATCGTATAGTGGAACTTTTTTTTTTATAAAAAAATTATTAATTTGAAAAAACGCATTCTGACACATGTCTGAGATAACTACAAAAAACAAATTCAAATTTAATAGGTAATGTTAACATTTTAATTTCTCTTCTTCTTACTTAAAATTAATTTTATCATTAATTACAAATTTGCACAGAAAACATCCTAATAATGATCTACATACATAAAAAATTATTCGAACACATAATAAATCCGAGTTACATATATTAATTATTCTGTGCTCTCGACTGATAAAATATATTACAAATTAATTCTTACTCACCACCAGCCTCATTGGAGACTGAAGATTATCTCGTATATAAAACTCGGTCAAAAAAAACAGACCAGAAAAATCATCATACAAAATGGCGACTCGCTGACGAGCGGACAACCTAGAGGTGTCTAACAGTAGCGGCCTTCTCTCAACTGCCCAAAACACCGTTAAAAAATTTCCAGCACCTTAAAAGCAGAGGTCAGAAAATGTTCTCGAACAATTAACACCTTTCAGCTATATCATTGGTTAAAAGATGGTTGCTGGGCCGTTGCTATAGGGAAACTATGTCTCCTTAATGACCGAGAGGGTGGCAAGTAATTCTCCCTTCTGTGCACATGACCTTGTGTACTATACGTACTGTTACAGGTCAAACCTAATTGTCTACGGGAGGCACATTCCCTTCTTCCCGGAAAACCGGTACGAAAAACCACAGGAATGATTATCGGCACATATATATTTTAAGATATACAAAAAAAATAGATACACTTATAAATGTGCATGGAACCGAATTAATGCTGTATCGAAATTGTTCAATTTCATTTAAACATAAAACCTCACTAAACGGGCACGTGCCCGTTTAGTGAGTGTTTGACATTGTTGCTTTTCTGTGTTTCAGTATCTTTATTGTTTTGTTGACTTTCAGTGTGGCAACAGGTTAAAATATTGAGTTTGATTTTTATGTGTTCTTTAGTTTGTGATATATTTTTCAAGTGAATATTTCTACGAAATATTAAAGAAACTTAAATAAAATTTCAAGGCAATTGAAGTTGTTTAATGATGCTTTCTATCTACAGTTCATTTAATATCGAATGTCAGTTTTATACAGAAATTATGAAATCAGAAAATATATTTTTTTAGAGATAAAACAGTATATTAATCAAAATAATTACAAAGTGGAGTTCGATGTCACAACATAATAAATTATCATTCTAATATCTTTTCTAGAAAGACTATTAAGATGATAAGTACTATTATCATCTTAATAGTCTTTTCGTTCATTTATATCCTCTTTTGGAAAGTTCTCGAAAAGGTCCGTTAGGACATATGGAATATCCACCTCGCGGTACCTATCGCACCTGCCTCCTTGAAGCGTCTGCTGTTCTCTTCTGTCGGCGTCTCTCGGACCGACTGCAGTTCTTTCCGCGATTTTTACAGTTCGGCTCCCCGAGTCTCGCCTCGCACCTTTTTGCTCTAATGATCTATTTCCTAACAAATTCTAAATGACCTGTCCATTTCCCTTAGTACTGTAAATTTTTCCACTTAGGAAAATATGCACCGCCCATAAAAATATGCCCATAAAAATATTAAATACAATCATATGTTTGAACTTCTGACAGAGTTCTAAATGACCTGTCAATTTTCTTCAGGAATAGTCCTTTTTCAAAAAGCTCTTTCAGATCTCGTCACCTGTGCGGGCTCCTTTGAGTTGTTAATGATCCGGTCGATCATACTTAAACTAGTAACTGTGCTGGTTTTTCCAAATTCGAATTTAGCCTGTTTCACACCATGTGAGAATCTCGCAACAGGATCAATGTAATACGAAAGTAAGGAGTGATTGCTGTTCTGATGAGAAAGATTTTATTATACGTATCTTTCCTAAAAGTGAGCAAAAGTATTGCTTTGGTAAGGTGCTTCGGTAAGGCTGACAGGTAAGGCTGACAGTTAAAGATACTTTAAGAAATGTAATGATGTATAATGTCTTCTCTAGATTAACAATTTGAGCAACATGAAAAACAAAGCATGGTTAAAATGATTGTCCTTCCGTCGGGGATAAAACAACCATGTAAAATTATCTAATATATATGTTATAACATTTTTGAATTTCTAATGGCAAGTTGAGAGAGAACTGAGCAGAAAAACTAAGAGGACACAATCATGACACAGGAACAACAATCCGCTACAGTAATTGTAGATGAACTCAGTAAGTCCTTTGATTTCCAATAACGATTGGAAAGGGAAATCTTTGGAAGAGCAGGACACCGCAACAGGTGAGCATAACATCTGCTATAACATTTAACTATACAAATATTACGCTTTTAGTTGATACCCATAAAAATATTAAATACCATCTACTGAAATTAAACATCAAACTAAGTTATTTTTTTCAGTATTACCTCCGTTTTAAACAACTCGTTCCAACTCATTATTTAAGAAGAGGTCGAATAAAAATACGAAGAAAAATTTTCTCTGTTAACAGTTTGGATACAATTCTTTATATAGGTATACATATTCATACTGACCAGTTTCATAAATCTTTAATGAACATGTAAACTAAACGCTTTCAATTCTCTTTTAAATATTATTATACTTTTTGGTATGAATTCCCAAATTTTATGATTCCTTATTTATTTATTTCCATACGTTCTTTTAAATGAATCTAAAAGAACCCTGCTAAATATTGTAGTTTTGCACAAAAGCTATCACTTTCTCTTTATGTAACTCTAAGTATAGTGAGGTTCATTTCCAAACTCTATGCCAAAAAATATTTATACATTTCTCTTATTTTATTGGTAAAAAACTCTATAATGAAAACAAAATAGATTATTATATTTAAAAAGTTAACACTGAAAAATGTCGATTGTTCAAAAGCTTATGAATTCAAATCTTTAGTAATCTGAACTCTTCCAATTAAACTCTAAACTTTGCGAAACATGTGTTCTTTATTTCTCTTTTCCTGCACGTCAAGAGAGATGCTATAAACACGCATGATTCATTAACAAGATGGTATTAGAATCGTAAATTTATCCCTTGAGACGCTAGCATCTCCTTCATGGTTTGTTACTAGCGGCAACGGCAGTAAATGCTTAAGTCATAAGCGCTGTAACTCTTTCCCTGAGATATTATTAGATGGAGATATCTAGCTGGAATATATAGAATAAATGTACGCGTCTACAGTTTATCTGTTGTGGGAGTATTTTCATCTAGTTTCAGGTCAGAACATTTTATTTTGTTCTGTGGAATATCGAAGTTATGACTGAAATATTAAAGCTGCTGTATACTAACCCTATTGGATTCGCTCACCTCAATGTTTACCTATGGAGAAAATTTGTCTACTATTGACAGTTACATAACTGCTAATAATACAATAAAAATGGTATTTTCAGATAGCTTGAACTTTTCTGCACGTTGCAACAGGATTCATTTTATAAATTTTGCCCACCAAAGGAATTTATGAGTGTTTAAAACACACCATAAAAGATTTTTTCCCCGAATAATTTAAACTTTAAAATTACATTTAAAAACATTTTAAAAAAAACGTTAAAAAAAACGAAAATTGCGCCAAGGTGTAAAATCTCTTTCTCTATTATGGATTACAATTTTTTAAAACAAATCTTTAAATCCACTATGGCAATCCTTGACGCATTTTCTCCATAGGTAAACACTGAGGTGAGCGAATCCAATAGGGTTTGTACACAGTGGCCTTAACAGAAAATAACAGAAAACGTAGTTGTAGTATTCTTTACATAATCACAGAGCCTAAACCACCCGTTAAACCATTGGGTCACTATCTATCCGTAAGTGTTATGCATTAGTCAGGAATCTGAATTGACAGTTCATCCTCATTATGCTAAATATCTACTCTGACAAAAGGATGGTTTTATGTCAATATTTATGGATCATCTACTCGCTCTCAAAATAATGGAACATTTTCCCTCCATATCAGTCTCATTTAGCTTTTCCACGTAGATCTGCATTACCATATTAGTGTCATTTTGAGCGATAGTAGCTACAATTTTTGATATGAATTCACCATTTGTCTGACTTTGACAATCAAACTTAATTATATTCTTTGTAATAATTTCATTTCATTATTACCAAAAAGGTTGTAGGTTCGATTAACTATGTGTTAGTTTCATTTCCGCTATTTAATGGAAATTTGAGCCAAATTTATCGATATTTGAATTTTATTGAATCGCAAAATGGTATTTGATCACATCTTGGTGTTTAAATAAGTACCAAGGTATTACGGATTAAATTGGTTAATTTGTCTTTCCCGATTTAATGTCCGAAGGTATTGCTGTATTTCTTGCTTTATTGAAAATTTCGATGAACTTCAAAAAGGCAGAAACGCAAATCTGTCAAAGTGATAGCAATAGCACTTTCGGGTTAAACATAGATTTTAAACATCGATAACTCCTGTCCTGATTTTAACAGACTTGTTTTATTTCGTTTCTAATTATTTGAGAAGTACAATGTTCTTACAAATGTTATTCTGTCGGTGTGACGTTTTTATTGAAATTGAGGCAGTAAACTGGGAGTATTTAATTTTTTTGCATTGTATTTCACATGATATTCCGCATAGTGTTTCATTGCTTTTCCTTCTCTATGAACTGTTAAATTTCATTGAAATACAATTTTAGTCCTATGAATCAAAACATTTAATATCATACACTGCTCAAAACAATTAGGGGAGCACATGGTTTTAACGAAATTACGCAAATACTTATACCGATAAGTAACATAAAATAAATCATCCATGATTTAAAGCCTAGCAGGAAACAGAAGAAGAAAACTTCATATGCAAATCAAAGTTCATGATGTCAAAAACACGAAAAAGAACATAAGGTCGGAAATCGGGATGTTGCAGAAACGTCTGTTTCAATGCCTTAACTGTGAAATTCGATTGCCCAGTTATTTTTTTGAGAAAAGGTGACTTGTAAATGTCTCAAGAACGTGATTTTTCGGGAATCCATGGCATTGCGTATTATAGGCAGACTTGAATCCGGGCAAACACAACGTAGTGTCTCGGACGCTGTTGGAGTCGCCAGAAGTGTCGTTGCAAGGCTGTGGAATCGATTCCATGAAAAAGGGAATGTTAGACGTCGACCAGGCAAGGTCGGCCACGCGCCACTACAGCAACTGATGACCGATATATACTGTTAACAGCTCGTCGAAACAGAACAGACAATGCTACTCAACTGCAAATACAGTTGCTCTTGGAAACAGGACGAAGGGTGTCCAGCCAAACAGTACGTAATAGGCTTCATCAGGGAGGTCTCTATGCACGTAGGCCAATGGTCTGAATTCCGTTGACCTCACGCCACAGTGCGACCCGAAGAAGATGGGCTGCTGAACATCGAGATTGGGAGCAACATGATTGGATCCAAGTGCTGTTTACAGACGTGTCCCGATTCAGTCTGGTGTGTGACACCCGACGTGTTTTGGTATGGAGGGAAAGGGACACCCGAAATAACCCCACATTCGTTCGTGAAAGGTCACAATATAGACGAGCTGGTTTTATGGTATGGGGTAGAATCAGCATAGATGAACGTACGGACCTTCATATCATTCGGAATGGTACTTTGATGGCCTGAAAGTATGCAGAAAATATACTGAGACCTCATGTCATACCTAACGCTGCATCCATTGGAGATTCCTTTGTTTTCCAGCATGATAATACCAGACTGCATACAGCTCGTCTTGTGGAGAACATGCTTGAAGCTGAAACAATACACCGTATGGAATGGCCAGCGTGCTCTCCTGACCTGAATCCATTCGACCATGTTTGGGACATGCTCGGACGACGCATTGCTGCGAGACCAAGGCCTCCTTTTACTCTCCGAGACTTGGAGATTGCACTTCTTGAGGAGTGGAACAGTATTCCCCAAAGTCTTATCGATAACATCATCGCATCCATGGAAAACAGGTGTGCAGCAGTCTTAGCTGTTCGAGCAGACCACACGCCATATTAAAAATCTTGCATCATTTCTAAACAATACTTTTTTTATCGTTTACGTGTAACCAAATTGTTGCCCTAAATCATCTTTTCATGTTTTTTCCATATTTTCAAAGAATTAAAGCTTAATTACAAATTTTTTACGTCTTTTTTTCTGTATTGCGCATTGATACCCGTGTACTATCCATTTTATGCCAATACGTGGCTGTCTCACACGGTTTTCTTAACTTCTTTGCTTGCTCCCTTAATTTTTTTTGAGCTATGTACATATTATCTGTAATATATATATATAGTACTCTTATAAAATGTCTGTCAAATACAATCATTAAAAAAAAAGATATGGTCTCGAGGTTCGTCGGATTTCGATGCTGAAGGTGCTCGGAGCAAATCCCGACAAGCGACATTATATACCTCAGTGCCTACGCCGGATATGGTCAAATTAAATTCGTATACCGGAAAGTACCTGTATGAGGTTAGAGTCGGAGGGAGAGGGTATGAACCTCCAGGTGTCCAGATGTCGACACTGGGGGATGATCGGAGAAAATTGAGGTGGCATCTGGCTAAATCTAACTCCAGCCTTTGTGGTGACGACATGAACCATCCTATAGCCAGCTAGCCTATATGTACCTGGTCTGTAATAAATTCCGGCTAGGGGACATTAGAAACAACACAACAAAAGATATGGTTTCTGTATTTTAAAATTATCTCTCTAACTATCTCCTTAATATCACATCACCCACATTTCTAAATATCCCCACAATCCCCTAAATTTGCAGTTAGAAGACGGCGCAAGATTTTCTTCAGAAGGATAAAAGAAATATACACACTATACACTCATTTTCTTAATCATAAGAACTATTTAAATAAAACTAAAGATATTAACTGTCCATCTAGTCACAAAATAAACCGATTACAAATTATTTTCTCTTTCCCGTTGATTAGAACATATTATTCTGCATATTTATTCTGAATTAATTATGTAATCCTTTCTATATTTACATATTAATCAAAACGTATAGGATTTTAATTGAATATCAGTTAACATGTTAAGGTATAGTAAGCATTAACTATCCAATTTAGTTAGTATATCAGCTCTTCTATACGAAACCATTCAGATTTGACACGATACGTAATTTATATATGCTTCCAGGCATTGATTAAAAAGTAGTAATTAAATGCATTTAATAGTGTAAACGAAGGTGCAAAATAATTTCCTTACGTAGAGACAATTTATTACATGACGTTCAAATTATGTACGCTTAACCAATGTGAGATAAACTAATTAGCCTTAAAATTTCCTTTTTGGATGTAATTGAATGCAAATTTAACGCTACAGGAATGCCTTAAATATTACTGAGTTATAGCTAAATTTATTTGTATTAAAAAATAACGTAATTGCATGTAAAAATAATATTACTAGTGTAATTGATCTACACAAATTAACGCAGTTTTAACCTCCTAGGACATCCTTTGAAGAAGTTCATGATTTTTATCTCATCTACAATTTTAAAAACCATATAGAAATTTTAATTTTCTTTGTGCTGTTAAGAATATATTGTTTTCAAGCTCAGTCATGTAGATATATCATAGTACATCTATAGATATCATAAGATATCAGAATCTCAAAATGCCAAAGATGTCCTTTTTTTCCTTTTTATGTGAAACTGTATATGTATATCATACCTTTTGAAATTTATGTCAAAACTTACTGTAATTTAAGTTGATTGATAATAAATTTAAATATCTCTCATGAACAGATGAAGGGAAACATAATTACTGCATTTATTCTGCAATTCGCACATCTGTTTAAAATTGTAGACCGAAATTTTTTTTTTCAAAAATGTCCTTTTTATTAACACAATTTAGACAGTTATGTTCAGCACAAAAACTCACAGTTTCTATTAAATCCGCAATCAAAATAAAGGTGTGGAAGCTAATTTCGATATAATGAATAGTTCCTCACCGGACCCAAGAGAATTAAATCTAATTGTCTTTCAGGGCAATTCACAAATGCGAATATATGTCCACAGAAATAATCACACCTAATGCTCTTCGACCTGATGATAAACTATTAATTAGTTCCAAACGATTTGCCACTCTTTTATTTCTATTGTTGATTTTAAGGAGCTGTAGGATCCTGTATTACGTTTTCTGAGCGTTCCTTGTAAGCTATAATTAGGTGTAAATGTGCAGTGTCATTTTATCACTTCTTAAAAATTATTATTTATATTATATAAGGAAATTTCGTAGCATTGATATATCAAGGTTTTCAAAATAAGTTCTATTCTAACAGCTGTTATTTTACATTATTTTAATTCGTTTAATTTCCTACAGCAGCAAACATAAATATAAACTTAATTGGTCTACTTGAGATTTTGATTTCTTTTCAGTCATGTAATTTTTTTCTAAAATGACTAGCGAATGCTATGCAGGATTTTATTTCACCCAACCCTTTTTACTGTAACCCATGAAAGGGTTACTGTACAAAGGTTACTGAACAAAGGTTACTGTAACCCTTGTTCAGTAACCCTCTATTGGTACCGACATCTTCGGGAGGGGTCGTACCCTCACCCACCCTCTCTGACCTCAGAGAGGGACTTCGGATTTATCGTGCTCATATCCGGTTAAAAATTATCTATTCTAACTGGACAGAAGTATGAAGGTCAGCGAAGAACGTGGTGGATATTTGTGTGACCGAAAGTACCATACATGGAAAACATTAAATACAATATAGGTTTATTCATATAAATTTAAGATTTTGAGTTCCGTTTCAAAAGAATGAAATCAAAGGATTTATAGACCTCAAGGAGTACAGATTTCGATCACAACTCAAAAATAACCCATCTCAATCAACTACTCGTGGAAGCTCTTCCATCATTATATTGGGTCTTCCCTTTACATCTTGAGAAGATGGATAGTCTAAACTGTAGTTATTTTATTTATAGTTATTTAATTTACTATAAACATAGTTTAAGTATAATATTTGAATCAATAATAAATACACCGTTTAATTTTAATTTTAATTATAGAAATACATAGGCTACCTTATTCGTATCTCAGACTTGCATGAAAAGCTATCCAAATCCCGATATGGATGACGGTAATTCCCAGTAAAAATATGTTCCGAGCAAGCTGATTCTAGCCGTAAGATAAAACAGACCTGCGATTGTTTCTTTTATAAAATTTTAAACACTTCCCTTCTTTTGAGCATATATATATATATATATATATATATATATATATATATATATATATATGTGTGTGTGTGTGTGTGTGTGTGTGTAAAGGAGAGGTGGGTGTGTTAAGTTAGCAGAAAAAACTCAAAAACTAACAGAACACGAACATTTAATTGAAGACGAAAACGAAAAACACAAATAACATAAATGGACATTCGTCGTTGCATATTTTACATTGAATGCGTCTTATTTCAAACAATAAAAGGATTAATGCCGCGTTATAACGGCTTTTACAAGGGCTAACGTCTTAGCAACCTCGTCACTTCCTTTCAAAACATCATCTTTCGTCTTTCCAAACGCGTTCTTTTAAAACAGTCACTGTTGCGATGAAAGTTCTTTGCACCCACAGGTGCCGCCATCTGGTTCTGGTGTCCGAATGAAGTTGACATATATATATATATATATATATATGTGTGTGTGTGTGTGTGTGTGTGTGTGATATACAGAGCTGTGGCAACAGCATCCACAGCACCCATGTCGAATCACAAGCGTTCCCGCCGGACAGAGAGCTTCGGCGTGCAACGGGGAACGCACAAGGAGACAAAAGAAAAGACGCCGGGAAAGAAAGAGGTTATGAATAATAACGTGGTGGCAGGCGGCCACCGCAAGACGTAAAATTGTCTATAGTTTTTGTTTAACTATTTCGTTATGTCCTGTGACCTGTCAACAAATAAATTGGTGTTAGTGTGAACAGCTGTATTAATTTTGAACAACGGACACCAATTTACATGGGCGCTCGACCGAAGCATTTTTCTCAAAGTGCGTTCTGGACCACTATTCCCTATCCCCTAGCCAGCCATCCTACGACGTTATTAACGAACTGGATTACTTTATTTCTTGCCCATCTACGACGAACCGGTGAGTTTAATTTAATTTGTCAATTGAAGACATATGAACATATTTAAGAAATATTTCAAAAAGAAAGTATATTTTTCTAACAACTGTGTGAATGTTTAATTCCAATACAAGAAGTCTTTTACTTTTGTTTTTGAAGATCTATGAACATATTTAAGAAATATTTAAAAAAAGAAAGTATATTTTTCTAACAAATGATTGCATTTTTAATTCCGATACAATAAGTGTTTTGTTTTTGAAGATATATTTGCATATTCATATTTTGTGCTGTTTACTTTCAATATGAGTACTCTAAATGATATCCCGCATATTTCAAAAGACCTTAAATCAGAGTCCGCAAAAGCAATTAGATTATTACATCAGTTTATATTTGAAACTGATGCTGGAAGAGATAATCGTAAAGAACTCCGCATTTTTTCTGGTTTCCCTAAGACTTTTCATGTCGCTGACGAACGGGATAAAAGACTTAAAACATTCTCCAGCACCGATTTAATTTGTATTTGCGAATTTGCTATATCTCGAGTGTTCAACAGACCCAGCTCAGAGCTGTGAAACTATTCTCAATGCCTTAAATAACTGCATTATTTCCCCCCCCTGTGCTCTCGGATACGAGTGAAACCGAAAATGATTCACACGACGCCAACACAATCTCTACGGTTTTGGCGACTAGCTAGGTGCCAGTTCAAAGTTCATTTCCAACCGCAGCTTCACATTCTAATATAAACAGCTCTTTCCAGGCGATACAGATAAATCCTTTTTTATCTGTTGTTGATTCGCAATGTTTTCCAGCCTCTAACAGTGGAATACATTTATCATTACGAGACCTCGCTGAGTGCATTAAGAATTTTAATGGTTTATCTGATGCTTATAGCGTTAAAATTTTCATACAGGATTTAGAGGAACTTTTTGATCTTAATAGCATCACAAATGACGTCCACAAAATTGTCTTTACGAAAAATGTTTAGTGTGTTCCGCAAAAACATTTATTAATTCTCTTCATGGTATAACCACTTGGAATTCGCTAAAAGAAAACTAATTAGAAGAATTTTCCTCCAAATTAAATAGCGCCAATCTTCACACGATGTTGCTGCAAAGACGGTTACAACCTAATGAATCCTTACACGACTACTTCATAGCTATGCGAGAAATCGGTTCAAGAGGTCAAATTGACATTTCTTCAATTTTTGATTATGTTATCAATGGTATTCCCGATTCTACATCTAATAAAATTCTGTTATATGGTGATAAATCTGTTTCAGAATTCAAAGAAAAATTGACAATTTATCAGAAATTTCTTTCAACGTCCAAATTAAGTAAACCTACTAAAGATGTTAAATTCACATATGATAATCGTCAACGAAATTATGCCTACGATAGAAAACTCCCTAATAATTCTTTAAAAACCCCCGTTTGCTACAATTGTGGTTCCAAGAGCCACAAAAGTTCCAGTTGCCCGCATACGACTCAAAAATGTTTTTCATGCAATTCTTTTGGACATTTATCCTCAACTTGCTCCCAACGCGTCGGACAGACAGTAACAGAAAATTCTTCGGACACGAATCCACCTAATGACGCCTTACACGTTCCTACACCATCTATTTATAAGTGTTATCCAATAATGATAAACAATGTTGATCTTCATGAGCTTCACGATTCAGATAACGAAGCTACAATGATTACTGACCAACCCCACCAACTCAAAAAATTACAGAGTGAGTTGAAAGATTTTCAGCGAGAAGTGGAAGAATCTCGGTTAGTTAAAGATGAACTGAATGCTCAAGCGAAAGAAGCTAAAAACAAACAAAAAGCTTTGGAATCTGAACTGATTCACTTAAGAGAAGATTTAGCGATGTCTAAAATGCAGAAAAGAACCTTAAATGAGGAGTTAGAATATTTGAGGAATAAACTTATTGATTATATGGATTCAACAGCTACACAACAAGATTTGCGAACTAAAATGGAAGAAGAACTCAATATTTTAAAGAGAAACTTGTCAAATGAAACTGCTGCTCACCAAAACCAGATTCGTAATTTGAAGCAGAAACATACAATTGACACTGAAAAATTAAATGAACAGTTAGATTCAGTGCAAGAAGCTAAAATTGCTCTAGTGAAGACTAAGCACAATCTTGAACGTGAACGTGAGAGTTTACAAGAGCAAGTATTTAAAGAAGTAGAATCAAGGAAGAACATTGAGAAAAAGTTAGATATTGCCGAAATCCAAATTGTAGAATATAAAAAGTAAGCTGAAGAGGAAGCAGATACTTCTGCTTTGTTAAAAGAACAAACGAAGACGATGTCGAAAGATATTGACATACTGCACCACAAATTAGATGATATGCAAAAAATTCAGGAAAAAGTGAATAAATCAAAGAACTAATTACAATCAAAGATTGAAGATCTTAACATCGAATTAGACAACCAAATTGAAGAACTTGAAGACGACTTACAGTTAAATGACGATTCCAAATTACGTTTAGAAGTGAATATGCAAGACCTAAAGACTTACTTAGAAACAGACTTGCCAGTTCGAGATGAACAAAATGAAGAAAAACGACTAGCTTTGATAAAGCAGGTTTCTGACCTAGAAGACGAGTTTATCAACATGACATTTCTAGCCACAAATCATCTTCGCAACGTCGCATAAAACAACATTTTGAAACTACAAGAGCAGAACAAGCGACAGTATAACAGACGTCGTAAACATCCACCGACCTATCATGTTGGTGACAAAGTAGCAATTCAACATACCCAATTTGGGTCTGGGCTCAAATTGCTACCCAAATTCTTTGGTCCTTACAAAATCATAAAAGTTCGAATACATGACCGATATGACGTCCGAAAAGTTGGTCTGCACGATGGTTCCAACTTGACATCCACAGCCGCAGATCAACTCAAAAGTTGGCCAAACACCTAGTGACTATACCTACAGCTCCTTTACGATGACGACTTGGACTTGAACAATGGACATTCTCTCATGATTCTGAACTATTGTTAATGACTTTCTTTTTTTTTCTTTTCTTTTCTCTTTGTTTTGTGTAATGTTTCAATGACGGCAAAGACTATGGCACCTATGACGAACAAATGCTATACAACGACGATGATGTAGCTTTAAGACGACCATGCCATGTTTTTGTTTTGTTTGCTTTCTCCCCTTTCTTGTTTTTTTTTTAGGTTTGGTTCCTTTCATTTTCTTCGGCGACAGGAGTACCTGTCGAGCCAGGATGCCCGAGTGTGATATACAGAGCTGTGGCAACAGCATCCACAGCACCCATGACGAATCACAAGCGTTCCCGCCGGACAGAGAGCTTCGGCGTGCTACTGGGAACGCACAAGGAGACAGCGGAAAAGACGCCGGGAAAGAAAGAGGTTATGAATAATAACGTGGTGGCAGACGGCTACCGTAAGACGTAAAATTGTCTATAGTTTTTGTTTAACTGTTTTGTTTTGTCCTGTGACCTGTCAACAAATAAATTGGTGTTAGTGTGAACAGCTGTATTAATTTAGAACAACGGACACCAATTTACATGGGCGCTCGACAGAAGCATTTTTCTCAAAGTGCGTTCTGGGCCACTATTCCATATCCCCTAGCCATCCATCCTACGACATTATTAACGAACTGGATTACTTTATTTCTTGCCCATCTACGACGAACCGGTGAGTTTAATTTAATTTGTCAATTGAAGACATATGAACATATTGAAGAAATATTTAAAAAAAAAAGTATTTTTTTCTAACAACTATGTGAATGTTTAATTCCAATACAAGAAGTATTTTACTTTTGTTTTTGAAGATCTATGAACATATTAAAGAAATATTTAAAAAAAAAGAAAGCATATTTTTCTAACAATTATGTGCATGTTTAATTCCAATACAAGAAGTCTTTTACTTTTGTTTTTGAAGATATATGAACATATTTAAGAAATATTTAAAAAAAGAAAATATTTTTGTCCTGTGACCTGTCAACAAATAAATTGGTGTTAGTGTGAACAGCTGTATTAATTTAGAACAACGGACACCAATTTACATACACACACACACACATATATATATATATATATATATATATACAGTGGACGCTCGTTAATTCGAACTCGAAGGTTCTCAGAATAAAGTTCGAATTATCCGATGTTAAGAGAAAATATATAACTTTAAATGTGTATCACTGAAGAAGAAGCTCTCCTAGTATGTATAACCCCAGAAAATATATTATACTATATTATCTAAAATTAACATATTAAAAAGCAATACAGACTTGCCTTAATCATAAAATGAAGCAGAAGATATGCAGTAGAAAGTAAACTTTAATTAAAAATGCGAATTACACTTTGGGGAAAAACTGTAAAGTGGATGTTCGGTTTTGTTTATGATGCCTACATTGTTCAGCCAGCTTCTCGATTTGAAGTAAACATTTCAATTCATTTTCAGAGGAAGGTTCCATCTGAATAAATGCTTTAAGAGTTTTAATAGAGTACATTATGGCTTTGTTCATTATGGCCGCATTAAAAATATCTTTCGGCAGGTAAGTAGAGAAAAGCCCTTGCAGTTTCCTACCGAAATTAGTGCTTACGTCTTCGTTTACATCAGAGCTTTGGCCACATACAGTTTGATAAGAAATATTTTGCCTTGATTTAAATCGAGAAAGCCATCTATCACTGCATTTAAAATCTTCAATACCCATTCGAATTGCCAATTCTCCAGCTTTTGTCAGCACTAGGAGTCCATTTATCGGAAAATTCCGAGATCTAACATCCTGGAACCATAGCAGTAGAGCTTTTTCTAGAACTTCTTGGGACGCATTTCCCATGCGTTTCCTTCCTCTAGCAAATTTTGATTTTTCCCATGAATCTAAAATTGACTCCTTGTTTTTCAAATTAGTTGACAAGGCATTTTTTTTAATTCCATTGTCATCTTCTCTTTGTTTTACATTCGCCATTCTCTACTTTCTTTAAAATTTCTACCTTTGTCTCCAAAGTTAGGGTTTTGTACTTTCCACATGTAGACATCCTGAATTTTTACACGTTCACACCACACAATGAGGAAGAAAAACTAAACCACATTTACTTGTCTGCACTGCAGTTATAACTGACGCAGCTCCCTAGAATCTGCAGTAAAGACTAGTTTTTCTGAAATTCTAAGAATATCGATCCAAATAAAGAAAAATTACTTTTTCGGTTTAGCACTAATAAGAAGGACAATAGCTACTAACGTTTAGCGGACATGCAATAGTCTAGGAATGCAGGCATGTGCCTCTTTACACAGAAAAGAAATTTTGACACACAAAATAATAAATACAGTGTGTATTTTCTCCATTAAACGGGAAAAAGAATTTTTTTTTGTCAAATTTTTAGTTCGAATTAACCGAAGTGATAAAAATTTAGTTCGAATTAATGAGATATTTTTAACATTAACTCCAATACAAGTTTTTGGGGGCTTTGGATTAGTTCGAATTAACCGAAAGTTCGAATTAACCGAGTTCGAATTAACGACCGACCACTGTATATATATATATATATATATATATATATATATATATATATATATATATATATATATATATATATATATATATATATATATATATATATATATATATATATATATATATATATATATATATATATATATATATATATAAATATATATATATACATACATATATATACATATATATATATATATATATATATACATATATACACATATATATACACATATATATACACACACACACATATATATATATATATCAATTCTAGTCATGATGCAGCATAAAATACAAAGATGTATACATATTACTAACTAAACTAAATTGGAATATTTTTTAGAATCATAGAGGACTAAAAATTTATTTTTAAATTAATATTTTAACTAAAGAATAAACTACTTTACTGAAAATTTTTCCCCTCCTTATATTATTATTATTATATTATATGCTATCTTATACAAATAACACACTGTTGAATATTCATCATACCTCAACCTGCAATTGCAGTGAATGATCTTTTTGAACAAAACGTTGGATTTGTTGCACGAAGAGGGGGATTTAGTGTTATTTACTGAATTTTGACTATTCATAAGCGCTCCATAACATGAAAGTTTCTGCATTATAGTCTCCAGTTTTATCACTGATGTCTCTTTGTAGAGGATTACAAGTCGACACTTTATGTATATCAGTAATAAATGAGATAGGGTCTTTGGATGATTTTTGTACAGGTATTAACGATACAATGAGAGATAAAGGAATATGTGATAGGATGGTATATAAATGTTAATATGACAAAATAGACTTAATAAGGTTTCACACTGCTTAATACTATTTCCAGCATTTGCTCGCGCGCAATTTGATCTAAAATATGTAAATTCAGCTTGCATGTTTTCCTCTTCTTAGCAACAATCTGGTTGTGTTGGAAGAATCACGTTCATAGGCTTTCTCAAAGTCACGTTAAGTACTGGAAATTCCTGTCTTGGTATATATTCAGTTAACTAATATTAAATAATTAACTGAACTATATTCGTTCAAAGAATCGAAATATGATTCTGTTGGACGAATAAAAGAAAGTAAGGATTTTTCTGGCTTCTTTAAATAGGCATTGAAAAGTATTTCTATAAAACTCCTATAACTGTTTTACAATTTAAAAATACAATTCTTTATCTAAAATTTAATATTCTAGAGTATGTAGTATAAAACTTAGTGCAACGTAATTCTTTTACTATTTAACCAAAGTAGAGATAAATGCGTTAAATCGTGAATAACGACCGTCTAATTATTGATATTATCATAATGGTCTATTCATTTCCGACATTATTAATACTGAAACCACACGTAATTCAAACTGATTGTTTTCTAGAGGAGTGTAATTTTAGATAATGTGATTTAAATTGCACTTCACTTTCTTTGCTGGTCTTCAGTGGCAAGGATATTTTCTGTCACGACAGGGAATAATTATCTCGGTGGGGTTATTTAATACTCGACAAAGCTTAATCGACTAAAAGTATATGTATTAGGGAAATAAGTACACATACACTCTAACAAAAGTGGTAGTGTTTTACTTACAGATATCTAGAGTGCTGAATGACAACCTGCATAATAAAATAACTTATATAACTTTGACTGATAGTGTTCTTACAGTGACTGATAGATAATTTAAAACACTCCCCTTCTCTTGTACGTACACACACACACACACACACACACACACACACAGATATATATGTATATATATATATATATATATATATATATATATATATATATATATATATATATATATATATATATATATATATATATATATATATATATATATATATATATTACCCCCATCAAAAATGGCGGAATGTTGATCAGCGTTTCCTTTTCATAAGAGTTCATACGAACAAACAAAAAAAAAGCATGAAGATTCTATTTTTGAATGTAATGAAGAAAGATTTTAAACATATACTACGATGAATACAGGTACTTAATGCTATATAGGTTCCAGAAAAATATAATTTTCCATTTTGTGTAAAATTCTGCATCAATATTAAATAAATAAAAATATAAAAATTTAGCCAATTAAATAACACAGCAATGCATCTTTAATTTTTCAAAATTCTCTATTTTTCTGCAAAAATCATGAAATTTTTTTAAATATTTTTAAGAAGAAGGTAGAAATATACATGTGTATATAAAAAATAAAGAAAAACTGATAAATAAATTTTTAAATATGTAGAAGTTATATTAAAAGGAGTATACAACCCCCGTAAATTGACGGAAATTTGATCCGCGTTTCGTTGTAATAAGATATCATACAAACAAACAGCATATTTTCAAACAGCTATATTTTTTGTAAACTCTCTACGATCAGACAAAAGTTGGCCTTGCAGATTTATTTTACGGACGGATACTTTTATTTTACCCATACAAATGATGGGGATATGTATTTTTTTCTAGAAAATAATCTCTGGAAAAACTTTATTTTTCGTAAGCACTCTACGATCAGACAAAATTTTACCTTGCAGATTTGTTTTATGGACAGATACTTTTATTTTATTTTGATCTTTGCATCGTGAGAGTCCAACATAAAGTTGACCATGCGAAAAGACTGGCTCCTCCAAATGCAAACCAACACTATCGAACATTTGTCCCTGCGCCTTGTTTATAGTCATTGCAAAAGCAATGATTATAGGAAACTGCCTTCGAATAAGTTTAAGTGGCAGATTGGAATCACTTGGTGTAAGGTCAATTCTTGGAATAAAGACTCTGTTCTGTTCTGATCTGTTTGATTAGCTCCAGTCAAGATCTCACAATCAAGGAAATGTCGATGTAAGCGTCGAATAATTAACCTGGTTCCATTGCACAAACCATTTTTAGGATTAATGTTTCTAAGAAGCATCGGTATAGCACCAACTTTCAATATTAATTTGTGAGGAGGCATTCCAGAGGGAGTTTGTTCATGCAAAAATTCCTGAGAAAAGTTTGTCTCACCTTCTAAAGAATCAGACTCGAATGAATCTGCACTATAATATTCTGATGATGATGCTCCAGGAAGAATATTCAGAACTTCATTATTTAATTTCATGGCATCCTTGTTTGTAGTTGTCAAAATAATTTTAGAGGAAAGTTCTTGAATGTAGTTCATATCAATTTCATTACCATAAACAGCTGTAAGAATTGAACCTGTACATAACATGTTAAATCGAATTTGTATCATATTACATGGTAAATTTGGAATAGCTGAAGTTTTTCCTTTACCAACATCTAGAAGCCATTGGTTGAATTCATTTTGCCCTTCAGAACGCATATTTTGTGAGAGTTTCAAGTGAAGAAAATATTCCCAAAGTGGGCTTGATTTTAAGCAAACTTCAATTATACGAGTTCTTGTTCCTCGCGCAACAACCGGTAATGTTTGGCGAAAGTCTCCTCCCAACAACCTAATTTTATTTCCAAATAGATTTTCATTTCCCATTATCTCTCTTAACAGAGCATCTAAGCAACGCAAAGCATGGGTTGACATCATTGTGGACTCATCAATAATGATAAGCTTTGCTTCACGGATAGTTACTGCCTCATCTGATAACATACGCATTGAAGATATCGAAGTTTCCATTACTGGCACTGGCAATTTGAAGCCACTATGAACAGTCCTTCCTCCTTTTAACAAAACGGCAGCAATGCCAGTTGTGGTATAAGGAAGAACAATTTCAGCACGTCCACGTATAAAGGTCAAAAGAGTATTATATAAATACGTCTTACCTGATCCACCTGGGCCATCCAGGTAGAAACATCGTGGAGTTATTTGCTCATTGTCAATTGCTTCTATGATTTTTTTAAAAGCTTCTTTTTGCTAAAAGTTAAAAGATGCAATTTTTTCAACAGCATCAGAGACTTTACTGAAATGGTTAAAAACTGTAACTTGATCTTCATAATTCAGTGGACTGGGAGCTGGCAAATTAAATGTGCTTAAACTAACACCATGGCTCATGAATATTGTTTGAATATTGTGTAAAGCATGTTGTTGCGCAACAAAATCATAGAATTTCCTCCTAAAATCCTCACACAAAGACTCTTTAAAATTTTCCCACAATTCAAGAGGATTTGATGGATTGCAAAAAAGGCAAATAAAGATGAATACTTGCCTGAGCTGTGCAGGCATTTAAAAAACGCAAGCATCTGATAAACATCTGACCCACTCCTGATCATCTGCTAAAAGTTGCCTTTGACGCGCTGCTTCAAGGAATGTAGGTAAGATGATACACTCAAAGGTTCGCAAATTCTCAAAGCTAGTTCCTCCTTGAATTTTGAGCAAAAGTAGACGAAGGCAGTAACGCTCGATGTCTTTTCGTGAAACTGAAAATATTCGAGCCAAAATTTTATTTCTCCCTCGTTGTCGTTTTATCGAAGCACCTTTCTCGAATACGTAATGAAGAGGTATTTTTGCATGTAGATATTGCCTTGTATTTACATCAGAAAAATTTGACTTAAACCAAGCCGTGAGTGTTGTGTCACGATTTTCATTAAGTGCTGCGTTTTCCATACCTTGTTGAAAGTAAGTCAATTGTTGAAGTGGCAAATGAATGGCAAGTCTTATTATAGAATGAGATTTATCCAGGAGACGCCACATTGCCTCAGGTTCACTAACATATCTGGAACTCACATGATTTGAAATTCCATCATGGAGAAATTCGTGCCGATTGTGTTTTCATGAATGACAACATTGGCAGAATCATAACCTTTATATATATACTTGTAAATATATTTGACAGATTTGATACTGGTGCAAGCTTCTATGTTAATGTGAGAATAGTATTTAAGAAAGAGTGTAGGATTGTATGGCACCACCCAGCGATTGTCAACAGGTATTCCATTTATAATTACGCTGTTGCCTTCACGGCGTTGGTAGAATGGATAGCCGTCAACATTGACTTCAGTTATAGGCTGGAATGTCTTTGGAAAATTCTTCTTACAGTTACCATTTTCCATGCAAGGTGAATTTGGGTTTAAAAGTTCCCCATGGGCTATGTATCATTGTCCTTGAAACAATTTCATGTAATCGAGGATGATGAACTGAAAGTTCTGCCACTATGACTCTCTCAATCTACGAAGCAATATGGAATTTGAATTCCTGTTCAATGACCATAAGAATATGACAATGGGGTAGTCCACATTTTTGAAACTCAATTGTGTAAACATAAGAAACACACTTTCCAAACAGCTCCTCTTTTGTGATATCATCTAAAATTGCACATAATTTGATATGAAATACGCAAGCTACTAAATCTGCTCTGTCAGATGATGGTTGTCCATCAGGCAAGTTATTCAAAATTTCAGGCTACTTGGGATTGCATGTAAAAGTACTAAAAATGTCTGGTTTACCAAATTTTGTGACAATTGATATCGCATCATGATACCTTTCACGTATATTTCGAGGGGAGACTTGAAAGGAAGATGGCAGTATAACAGCTCTTCCAGCAGGTAAATTTGCATTTGATGCTCCCTGACAAACATAATCCATAAGTTCAGCATACTGTTCAGATCGTAATTTTGATTGTTGCTGTCTGACAAAATTTAGATTATTTGCCTCAACTTGAAGGTATGATTCAATAACCCACTATTGAGTATGTGGTCCGCAATACAAAATGGGATTGAATACACCATGCCAATTAGCAGTTTGTGCCACTTTATACTGAAGCATTGACACATTGTTTCGTGAACCAGCAATAGATCCTGGATATCGATCAAGCACCAAATTTGGTTGCCAGCGAGCTTCACCTCGTGGATACAATATTGCATATGTCATGGGATCCATGTTTGCACTCAAAATATTCAAATGAATGAAACTATTAGTGCTGTACTCAGGAGTGTGAGGATAAATTCTGATATATCTTTCAAATGGCGGTTCTCCATCCTCATTTTGGAATACCATGGATACTTCATTAGCTGTTGGCAAATTGTACCGTCTTTGATATGAGTGCCTATCTCTACACAATACCATGTGAACATTTGGCATTGTAAAATTATCTTTCTCTGCTTGTTCACGACTCTGTCTTTCAATTTCGAACATCATTTTATAAGCTTGAGCAAACGAGTTAATTTAATGCATCATGAGATGTAACTGCCTCAAAATATGACATAAGCACTTTCATTTTGAGGAATGTTTAAACGTTCTTGAACAACCTGAGTTGTTTTTAGAACGTACAATTGAGCAAATTTCCTTTGTTCACCTTCTTGAGGGTGTAAATGTGAAGTGACATGATAGATTTGTCCTTGCACCCGAAAGCAGTAAGGTCCACGATCTGGAACATTTGATGCTAATTTTACACCCATTGAAGCAAAAGAAATAGCGATATTGTAAGAGCGTATATTTTCATGAAAATTTCTATAATCCAGTGATTTGGGGTTGCTCATAATATCTTTCAAAAATAAAGGAAAACTTTGATGTGCAAGAAGTTGAACTTTTCCTTTATGACAACAGCTTTTAAATTTTCTGTCACTTGATCTTTCAGATGGGAAATGAAGTGCCTGACAATATTGGCAGACAGATTCTAAAAAAATACAACTGTGACATTCAATTTCACCCTCTGTTTCAGAAACAGTCAGTGCTCTCTGTTGATGTTCGCGGTCTATTTGGTGTGCTGTATTTTCTATTTGATCGGCTCTCATCTAAGATCGTTGATTTCGAAGACGCTGGCGATTTTCTTCCCTTATGCTGTCCAATGTTGCCGGTGACTGGCGAGCAAGCCACCTTGCTTTTCTGTTTCTAATTAATCGACGTCTACGTTCAAGAGGTGATTCATCATTTTCATCGGGCATTGCTGAAAACTGTACTTAAACAGCAGTAAACAACAAAACTAAACTAAACTAAATCAAAACTAAACCAAAACTGTTTCAAAAGTGAATGACTTACCACACAGCAGGCATTGCTGAAAACGATACTTAAACAGCAGTAAATAACAATAAAATAAAACAAAACTAAATAGTTTCAAAAATAAATGACTCACCACACAGCAGGCATTGCTGAAAACGAAACTTAAATAGCAGTAAACAACAATTAGTTTTGATGAATGAGTTTCCAAAGTGAATGACTCACCACACAGCAGTATTTATAATAATATATAATAATTACATAATAATCAGCAAAGTGAAACACAATTTAATTGACATTAAAATTAAACATTAAAAATGTAGTTATTTAAAGGGAATATGAAAAACCTTGGAGTAGAATGAATTCGAAATTCAAGTGAATGACTAAATTGAATAAATGATTATGTTCATTATTAGCAAAGTGAAACACAATTTAATTAGCATTAAAATTAAACATTAAAAATGTAGTTATTTAAAGGGAATATGAAAAACCATGGAGTAGTATTAATTCGAAATTCAAGTGAATGACTCAATTCAATAAATGATTCTTTTCAATGGATATTTTAATTTAAAGATATTTTGAAACTAAACGGTTTTGAGCTAGGGTGTTAACTTGAAATTTTCATATTTTTTAAAGGGCTTACAAAATATGTAACTTTTGTGATTTTATTTTTCAAGATAAATTTCAGAAAATGGCGTCGCAATGTTAAGATGTTACCGACTTCTTCCGTCCCCAAATGGTTACCTACACTTTTCTACTCTAAGCTTTTATATAAGTAAAGCTATATATATATATATATATAAAATACAAAACCCAAAAGCCTTAACTAATTTCTAAATTCTTTTAAATTCCCTTGGCCGAAAAGTTAATTTTGTTTAATTTTAAGAACAAAGGAATTGTAAGTTTCCTAAAAACTAAAGTAGGTAATCAATATATCATCCCTTAACCCCTGAGTCTGATAGGCACCAAACGTTATATAACAGGCCACGGAACTCAAACACATAGAACTGTCCTGGGGTCCTCTGTCCAATCAATGTAAGAGTGCAAGGGTCATGTGACTACAAGCTCAAGAAGTTTTAAAAGACCCACCAAGGTTATGGCCGAGGTGTTTTTGTGAATTGTCGTTGCTCACGAACATGTAAATATTGATGGAATAAACCATTTGTGCTGAATGCGGCGTGTTCCTGTGTGCCCGGGGCTCGAGAGGTCGGTGGGAGAGTTTTTTTCAAAGATTTGGATGCCGACTACGCCACGACTTCCAGCGCGGGAACTGAATTGTTTTGACTATATCGAACAAGACTTTCTGTGACGCACGGCCGGCAATCAACCTTTCTCCTCCCCCGCAGCCACCGCCCATGCTGATGTCACACACACACACACACGTATATATATATACTAGCTGAGTGGCAATCCGATGTGTTGCATTTTCGATTTAAAATGAAATGGTTTAATTTCTTAAAGATTAAATACTGTTTCATCACTTTTAAAAATATATTAGAATTTTAAGAAAAAATTCTAAAGCATTTGAATTCTCATTTCCTAAAACTAAAATTATTTCTGGATTTCAGTTATTAAATGACTCGTTATCAGACTCGTTTTCAACTGATAATTTTTCCTTTTGGCAACATGGCCGAATGTAAATATTAAATCTCATGGGGGTAAAAGTGCTTAAAAAATGGAAAGACAGTTCTGATGAATTCAAAATTGGTGGCGGAAGAATCCTCATCAGTTGCTCATTAATTAGAAACAAATTTCACGAACTTGCTGGAATTATTAGCCAGTAAAATAATAAGTTGAAAAATTACGAACTCGGCATTAAATTGCCTTGATACTATGGCGATCAGCGCGGGAAATTTCAAAAGTAAGTTTTATAAGTACGCTTTTTTAGGATGATAACATTTTTTTAATTAAATATATCTGGTATATTTTGGAAGCTGAATATCTAGCAAATGCAGATAAATCTTAAAATTGACATTAATAGGTGCAGAAAACCGAAATATTTGTCCATAAAAATTGTCGATTTCGTGAAAGTCGGAAAACTGCTTTGAGGAAAAAGCTTCGTTTGCAATGAAAAACATTTTTAACTTTATAAAAATGTGTATATCTTTAAAGATGAAGAGTTGTGGAACACATGAAAGTAAAAAATTTGTCGATTGGTGGACGGAAAAGTTTAATTTTGCGTGCATGAAAATAGTGGAAATTTGCGAAACGGAAAGGAGCTGGCTCACTCGGAATGGCAGCTGTTTCTATTGTCCGCTTCTTTTGAGTTCGGCAATTTTATTTTAATAATTAAAAAAGTTTCAAACTTTGAAAGTGCAAGCGTCTCGTCCGTCCGCGTCCACCGGTACCAGTTGCGATATCATGCTATGCTCGGTTCGCGAGATTAGCCCGTCCCCGTGTCTGCACACTAACAAACATACGTCTGTTTAGCTTCAGCTGTTAATAGTAAGATAAATTCTGAGTCTCAATTGAATAAATGATTCTTTTCAATGGATATTTTAATTTGAAGATATTTCAAAAACTAAAAGGTTTTGAGCTAGGGTGTTCACTTGAAATTTTAATATTTTTTAAAGGGCTTTCAAAATATGTACCGGCTGGTGTCACGACTGCGACGCAGCTGCAGAATAATTGTAGATAAGTCCACTATGCGGGAGAAATATATAAAAATGAAGACTCAGAATTTACAGGAACTCCATATCGATGCCTTGGCGTTTATGAAAATATTAATTACCCCAGTCCAGTCCAGCCAAATGTGAGTAGGGAGTATTTTTATTAAGGGGAGGAAATTTCATTAAATTCAATTCAATGACATTAAATTTTATGTTTAAATTTTAGTGATCATTTTTGGGGTCTCGCCTGTGGGAACTGTAAATTTCTACATCCGAGCCTCATTTGGGGAGGGGGGAGGGAATTTGCCAACTCTAGAAATTATTAATAAAAAAGAAAAAGATTCACTAACGATGATAGTGAACTCCCGTTTGCGAGGTGTTGTTTTCGCAGCTGAGAGTTCAGGGTCTTCGAATTGCTCGCACGCTCTGTCTGACGCAATCGTCAAATGTTCCAGAGAGGGGCTTGGTATATTTCGCATAACGCGCGGAAAAGAACAAAGAGCGGAATATAGGCTTATCTTTGATAGAGATAGGACGTGCGTTTTCCCGATGCATGGGTTCAGTCGAATTTGGTGGACCGGACTGGTTAATTAATATTTTAATAAACGCCACGGCATCGATATGGAGTTCCTAGAAATTCTGAGTCTTCATTTTTATATATTTCTCCCGCACAGTGGACTTTTCTACAATTATTCTGCAGCTGAATTTTTACTCCCATGGAGGGGGGGGGGGGGAATGGCGGAAACCAAAAGAACGAAATTACAGAAAAATTGGATCCTACAGGCTTGTGTCACGACTGCGACGCAGCTGCAAAATAATTGTAGATAAGTCCACTGTGCGGGAGAAATATATGAAAATGAAGACTCAGAATTTACAGTCAAGCCATATCGATCCCGTGCCGTTTATTAAAATATTAATTAACCAATCCAGTCCGCCAAATTCGACTGAAACACTCCAGCGGGAAAACGCGCGTCCTATCTCTATCAAAGATATGCCTAAACTACACGCTTTGTTCTTTTCCGCACGTTATGAAAAAGCGTAGGCGATCATCACAAGCCCCTCTGTCGAACATTCTATGATTGCGTAGACAGCGCGTGCGAGCAATTCGATGACCCTGAACTCTCCACTGCGAAATCAACAACACCTCGCAAACGGGAGTTCAGTGTATTCGTTAGTGAAACTTTTTCTTTTTTATTAATAATTTCTAGATTTGGCATATATATATATATGTGTATATATATATATATATATATATATATATATATATGTATGTATATATATATGTTCTTTCCTATTATATATATATATATAGAATAGAATAAAGAGAAATCACCAAGCAATTATGGTTTTATAGAAACTAGCATATGTATACAATGAATATATCGGATGTGTCAGTTTGATATAGGAAAAGTACGTTTAATATGGCGTCTGATCCCCCCGAGAAGCAATACAGCACATACAGCGATGTGTGATGCTGTCAATTATGCGGTCTATGAGTTCGGTAGGAAGTGAGAACCATTGCTCTTGCATAGCAGTTGAAAGCGTGGCTAGAGTCCTAGGAGGAGGATTGAGAGCAGCTATACGTCGTCCTATAGCGTCCCAAACATTCTCGATAGGATTCAGGTCTGGTGATCGAGCTGGCCACTCCATGCGCTCAATTGTTTCCTGCTCAAGATATGCATCCACGATGGGAGCCCTGTGCGGTCTCGCGTTATCGTCCTGTAGCACGAAATCATCACCTATTGTTCCGGCATAAGGGCGCACATAAGTATCAAGGATGTCATCTCTGTAGGTGTGAGCATTAACATTTCCACAGGGAAAGATATGGAGGTCTGTGCGTCCACCCAAAGAGATACCACCCCAAACACAGACACTGCCTGATCCGTAGGCATCTCTTCCACGGATGTGTGATGGATGAAAACGAGTTCCACGTTCTCTCCAAATCAAAATACGCCTACTATCGCTTTGGAGGCTAAACCTGGACTCATCCGTAAAGTGAACAGCCCTCCATTGATCATGCGTCCAGTGGACATGTTGACGGGCCCACTTCAAACGTACGCGCCTATGTCGGGACGTGAGTGGGACGCAAATGGGTGGTCGTCTCGCAAAAATACCACCTTCGGGAAGCCTTCTACCGCGGTTGATGTTGATACCAACCTTCCGGAGCTTGAAGCGAGGGAGGATCTGATTTCAGAAGGAGTTGCGGTTCTATTCCTTCGTGCGCATGACAAATATCGGTCATCGTCACTCGTCATAGCGTATGGACGTCCTTGGCTGAACATCCTGCATGCCGAATCCGTGGTTAGAAATTGTTGCCAAAATCTACGAACCACAGACGGACTCACATTTAGCCATCAGGCCACCTCTGTCCGATTTTGTCTTGCCTCTAGTCTCCCAATAGCTCGCCATCGCAGTTCTTCGGTCAAATGTTGCCTAAATTTCATTGTTACGATTTGGCTATGCCAGATGTCTAATCTCAGCCTCGCAGCGACAATTGCCACCTTGCTTTGAGACATGCCCTTTTATGCTCCTCGCAAATGACGTATTCCGACTGCAGCGCCACTATTTTGCGTACTGTAGTATTGTTCGGCACCTTTTATTTAACAACATATTAAAATTTTAAATAGATTGTCCTAGTTTTGAACGTGTTATCCCTCCATTTGTGATTTTTCCTTAATTTTTGATAACTAGGGTATATATAATATATATATATATATATATATATATATATATATTGAATTAAAAAGTGGATTAAAAAGTGCAGGAATGCTCTCCTTGGAATGGATTGTTTATAGTTAGAATGTATTACATAACGTTTTATGTAATCTCCACAAACAGTTAAAGACTGCGAAAATATTAAAAACTCATTAATTTATCGTTACAACGGACAGTCATTTCGAAACTTTGTATGCTATAGACTCTCACATCTTCAGAACCGAATGTTCTCCAGAGGGATGTAAATGTTTCATAATGTCTTTTAAATTGTGCTACAGTCTTTGTTCGCATTCTTGGCACAAAACATGGTATCGCACAGGACTGTAATTAACCCACTGAGGTTATGTGATACAACGCGAATATTAATTACGCTTCCGACAATTACCTAGACCTTGAATAGTGTTCTAACAAACATAATGCTATACATATGAAAGCATCAAAACGTCCATTTAAACTATTTTGTATATAACAGAAAACCGTAGCCTCGATTACTTGGCCATAAACACCTCTTAGTGTTCCTCACAATATTCTCCACCAGGGAAATTAAATGTTTATAGTTGCTAGAGCCCACATGTGTTGATTGACAGTCCCATCATCCAGATATTGAGAGAACGTGTAAGGTTTACATAAGATTCGATTCACAATAATCGAACTTTTAAGGCAATAAATCTAAAGAATCCGCTTAAGATATGCTAATTGCGGCATACGCGGTTGGTATAAATACCAAGCAGATAGATTAAAGAAGGGTCGATGAAGTGTTGAGGAGGTAAAAGGAGTTTGCGAGCAGTGGCTTGAGGCATAGCTAGGTTGCTTCAAACCTAGGCGTGTTCTTGTTAGGCCCAAAGTTTACGTGGCAGCACTGCTGGTTGACTTTCAAAGTATCTGTGATTATTGCAAAGTGTATTTTTCTTGAATGAATAGTTACACAAGTGAATATATTGAATTGTAGTTCCCTTGCATGATTGCTATATATATCTCGTACTAGTAGTACGTATGCTTCATGTTGAAAAACAAATATTTGAATGAACATTGTTGTTATGTAAGAACTGTGTTTGAATGAAATTATTTAGAGCGCCACTTCAAGATCTACATAACCAAAGTTAGGGTAGAAGTGCTAATTCTCTATAAACTCAAAAGTAACTTTGCTTATAGCACTTTAAAAATCTGTGTATTACAAAGTTGGTAGAGCCTACGAATAGTGAACGCTTGGTTTTGCTCGTAAAAATCCATTTTTCTAGAAAAAAGAGTACTAATCAAGGCTATTGTTTTCCCTACACTTCTTGAAAAAGTTAAATTAAAACACAAAATACTTGTCTACTCAGACACTGAAACATTATACCAGTAAAAATGTGATTATTTTGTCAATACTTCCGGAACAGCTGTATTGAGTATGATTATAATCAAATCAAATACTCATATCAGAGGAAAGAAACATATTATTCAAATATACAACAGTGATAGACTATAAAACATAAATATTTTGCCTTTATTTTGGTCATCTTGAAGAATTCCTTAAATCTCAAGCTAAAAATTTTATTGCCACAGATGCTATGAATTTAGAATAGAAGAATCCTATTTTTGTCTCAGGATATGTTGTGAAATTCCAAATTATATAAATAACTGAGTAAATGCATGACACAAATCAACTTTCATAAATATGTCGGGGTAGTGAGTAGAAATGGGTATAAATATTTTTGTAAAATTTTAATTTCCCCTGTAGCAAAAATGGAAAATCCCCAGGGATGATGCAGTTCAGACCCAGCGTGGCGATGACCGAAATGCAGAGATCCTGATATTTTATACCAGAGTTTGTGTGTTAGGTTCTTGATGTTGGCATGGTTGTTTGTAGTGGTGCAGAACAGGCTTTAATATGTGGGCATCGGATTAATAAGGTCTCGAAGCAAAAGATGACCGTATCCAATAACCTCAAACCCTAGGGGCAACGACACATCTGATTCTGATACATCACGGAATCAAAGCAAGGCATTAAAGCACATTAAAGCAAGTCATCTATTTATATCGGTAAGCGAAGAAAGTAGAATCAGAACCCCAAAACATTTCGGTAGTAAAGTGTCACATAAGATGGGTAGTCATCTATTTTTTTTTCCTGACAGAATGTCGGGTTTCATCAAACACGACATATATACACTGCTAAAAAAAATTAAGGGAGGAAACAAAGAAGTTAAGAAAACCGTGCGAGACAGCCACATATTGGCATAAAATGGATAGTACACGCGTATCAATGTGCAATACAGAAAAAAAAAGACGTAAAAAAATTTGTAATTAAGCTTTAATCCTTTGAAAATATGGAAAAAACATGAAAAGATGATTTAGGGCAACAATTTGGTTACATGTAAACTATAAAAAAAGTATTGTTTAGAAATTATGCAAGATTTTTAATATGGCGTGTGGTCTCCTCAAACAGCTAAGACTGCTGAACACCTGTTTTCCATGGATGCGATGATGTTATCGATAAGCCTTGGGGAATACTGTTCCACTCCTCAAGAAGTGCAATCTCCAAGCCTCGGAGAGTAAAAGGAAGCCTTGGTCCCGCAGCAATGCGTCGTCCAGGCATGTCCCAAACATGCTCGATTGGATTCAGGTCAGGAGAACACGCTGGCCATTCCATACGCTGTATTGTTTCAGCTTCAAGCATGTTCTCCACAAGAAGAGCTGTATGCGGTCTGGCATTATCATTCTGGAAAACAAAGGAATCTCCAATGGCTGCAGCGTAAGGTATGACATGAAGTCTCAGTATCTCGTCTGAATAACTTTGGGCCGTCAAAGTACCATTCCGAATGATATGCAGGACTGTACGTCCACCTATGCTGATTCCACCTCATGCCATAAAAACAGCTCGTCTGTATTGTGACCTTTCATGAACGAATGTGGGGTTATTTCGAGTTCCCCTTTCCCTCCATACCAAAACACACCGGATGTCACACTCCAGACTGAATCGGGACTCGTCTGTAAGCAGCACTTGGCTCCAAACATGTTGCTCCCAATATCGATGTTCAGCAGCCCATCTTTTTCGATCCGCACGGAGGCGTGATGTCAACGGAATGCAGACCATTGGCCTACGTGCATAGAGACCTCCCTGATGAAGCCTTTTACGTACTATTTGGCTGTCCACCCTTCGTTCTGTTGCCAAGAGCAACTTTCTTTGCAGCTGAGTAGCATTGTCTCTTCTATTTCGACGAGCTGTTAACAGTATATACCGGTCATCAGTTGCTGTAGTGACGCGTGGCCGACCTTTCCCTGGTCGACGTCTAACATTACCTGCTTCTTGGAGTCGATTCCACAGCCTTGCAACGACACTTCTAGCGACTCCAACAGCGTCCGCGACACTACGTTTTGTTTGCCTATATTCAAGTCTGCCTATAATACGTCATGCCATGGATTCCTGTAAATCACGTTGTTGAGATATTTTCAAGTCACCTTTTCTCAAAAATAATAACTGAGCAATCGAATTTCACAGTTAAAGCAGTGAAACACACGTTTCTGCAACATCCCGATTTCCGCCCTTATGTTCTTTTTCTAGTTTTTGACGTTATGAAATTTGATTTGCATATGAAGTTTTCTTCTTCTGTATCCTGCTAGGCTTTAATTGTGGATAATTTATTTCATGTTACTTATCGGTGTAAATATTTGCGTAATTTCGTTAAAACCATGGTCTCCCCTACTTATTTTGAGCAGTGTAGACTCATTATATATTTTCCACGTTTTGCGTGTATTAAGCAAAATCAATAGAAGGCATATGAATATTTCTACATATATTCATGGTGGAGAAGGACAGATAAACATTTACTTCATTCCATTTTTTTAGACGCCATGACTGTTTAGCAAATCGCTATCTCAGTCGGTACTTGAAGTGTACTCGGCATTTCGTAGCTGTTTTCGAAGCCCTTTCAGGTACCTATCAGTGCTCTATTACACTATAGACGGTTCTCGTTCAAAAGATTTCTAGAAATCACTTCTATTCTTGTAATATCTAATTAGTGGATCCCATATATTTCAAGTATGAGAAAACATCTTCTTTTTAAATCATTTTTCAAATTGACAAAACTTCCTCATGATATTTTTTAACGCTGAAGGAAATTATTCTGCGCGCATTCGCCCATACACACTTTCGACACATTTTGGCCAGTTCATTGTGCGAGCTACTTTATTGTGCTAATAGATGAATCTCTGTGTCTCCTACTACAAAACAGTACAGAATCACTCATTCCTTAGCCAGGAATCGAACCCAGTTTCACATGATGGCAGCTTTATTTATCGGAATACCATAGAACGTTATGGACAGCATGAAAGCTATTAGAATTAAATTTATTTGAGTAAGGTTAATAGTTACCGTTTTATATTTATATAGATTTGTTATCAAATATTTTCAATTTAAAATAAATAATTTTCTTGTATGAAAAGAAATCACAATTACATTGTAGAGGATCGAAGATTTATATAATGTGTGCATGTTTATCTGTTATAGAACTATTTTATAATCAAATTAGTAATGTAATGTTAATATGTTTTATATTATTGTTTCATATTTTGTATCGAGGATATCAAAGAGAATTAACTTTTTTTAATGATTATTAACTAAAATGTTGAATAGTAATAATGCGTGCATGCAATCTATATGCACTTTACACAATTTTTACCCTTGTGACAAAATTGTATTAAATACAATGAGAAGTTCGTATTTTAAAATCATGTTATTGACTTTTACTAAGAATCGATGAAAATCTAGTTTTAATTGCTTTCCATCAGAAAGTGCTTCGATTCCCTATAAAAAATCTATCTAAATCATGAACAATATCCTTACGATTCAGTTTAAATTTTTTTTAATTTAAGGGGACAAGGTACGTTCAACCTCCTTTTTTTTAGTTTTCAATATTTTACTCTTTATACAAAAGGAACATAATTAATAGTCTTTTTTCTTCATTGAAGACCCTTAGAATGTACAAATAAGAATTTTAACCTTCAGTCGGGCGCAACTAATCTGTGAGATGAAGTCACAAGTTTTTTTTGCGCCAATCATCGAGATCGGACTGGAGTGGAGTGAGTCTCCTAGTCGCTTCCTGTCTCCCTTCTACTTACAGAAGATCGTCTTCGGTTTTTTTCCAGTACTTCGCTGAGTGTCGTGAGAGATGTATTAATCTCTCAGATGAATTGCGCCCGATCGTGTAAGCATTTTTGACGTTCGAATTTTTACTTTTTTGTTTATATTTCTTTTTTTATACCTAAAATAGCATGTGTAACAAGTTATAGCTCCTAATTCAGTGATATTGACCTTTATTTACCTTTATTTTACTTTCAATGCAACGAGTTGTGTTTGGAACAACTCCAGAGGAGGAACATTCAAACAAGGTAAATGCCTATTCAACTACAAAATGAACGTGAGTTCCAGCCTACCTCACAACATCAGGAGGTGCAGGGCCCGACTTAGCCTAATTGGGGCCCGGGGCAAAAACTTCTTTGGGGCCCCCCCTCTGCTTCACTACTTCAGTAATGAAAATAACTTAAGTTATTTTCATTATTAAGTATTAAGTATTAATACTTAATACTAAACTTTCTATTCGATTTTGGGGCCCCCTCTCATGTGGGGGGCCAGGGCAACTGCCCCGTTTGCCCCTGCCTTAGTCAGGCTCTGAGGAGGTGCCTACATCTGCATGCCACGACGGACAGAGGAAGAGGTGTTCCAAATGTCGTCAAATGAAAAAAGTTCGCTATTCAAAATATAAATATCTTAAATGTAATGCTGAAGTATTTTGTTTGGAGCATGCCAAGATGATATGTGAAAAATGTTATTATTCAGCTTTTACAGTGCCTCAACCTGGCTCATGAATAACTTTTCATTATTTTTATTTTTTCTATTTTTATGATTATGTGGACTTCTTTTATGAAATTGAAGTGAATTTCGAGTTATGTTTTTGAGAAAAAAAAATTTTTTAACCAATCTGACGATTTGTTCAAATTTGTAAATAAAAACTGGAAAGAAATATTAAAATATTATCTCAAAGCATAATTATACGCAAATATAAGTAAAACGTTCAGTTTGATACGTTTTTCTTTACCTACACTCAAAAATTGCATTAATTGCATACATCATTCTGTCAGATGAATTGCGCCCGACGGAGGGTTAAGAATAAGATCTGTTTTTGAAATATTTCTTAAAAAAATCTGCGATTTTTCCAAAATGCCAAATGCGCAGTCATTTTCTTCTGATTACTTCCAAATTTTTCAGGACTGTTAATTGAAAATGTCTATCACAAAACTGTACATCCTTCTTTGAAACCACAAATGTTTTTCCGATTTGTAGACCATGAAATAAAGTAAAAAAAAATGCAAAAACATGCAAAAGTATACACAAATAACAGGCAAATTAAAAAAAATGTTTATTGCTTTAGATTCATGTAAAAAAAATTTAATGCACAATTATATATGCATATATATGGTAAAGTCATATTAAAAAAATTAAGGTTTTTGAATGATAGGAATGTGTATGGAGCATTTTGAGAAATGGTAGAATTTTTTAAATTTTTTTTAAATAGACATTATCCTGCCAAAAAGTCCCTATTTTAAATCCTAAGCGTCTTCAAAGAAGTAAAAAAGAATATTAATTATTATCGTTCTGTCCATAGATCGGAAAATTAAAAAGAAAAAAAATCAAGGTTAAGGTCCCTTTTCCCCCTTACTTAAATAAAAATCTAAGAACTGAAAAGAAAAACAGTATTCCAATAAACTCATGTCGATGTCTTCTTCAAAATTAAAATTCAAAATATTAAGTATGATTTTCTTCAAATCAAAGTTTTTGTGTCTTGTTTATGTACCAAACCGTAAAAATTTATAATATAAATTGAATTTTATAATGGTTAAGAAAAAAAATCCACTGTCTTTCCTTCCGCACTATAACCGCGAAGCACAATATTAAATGTACATAAAGTTACAACAATTCGATTGTTTATATTTAAACGCTTTTTGTATTTTCCCAGTTTTACCCCAAGTGCCATCCGTCATGGAGCGAAAATGGATTAAAAAAAAGTCTATTTTCCTAAAATCATTCTTCAGACTGAAGAAGTTAATGAGGTGAAGAAATGATGGATTTCTTGACAAAGCACGGCTGAACCTTAACCTTTCCCTCTTTCACTATAGAATTAAATCAGAATTTTGTTTCTCGTCGTGTTCAAAGTAATGAAGATAAATGAAATGCAGTTTGTAAAACAAAACGTTGATCCCCCTCCAAATTCTTTGGCTATCTAAATGTTATACAAAATTTTATCAAGCCCCTGAAGCGCCTTTTCTTTTAGAAAAAAGATCCCACTGCAGTCTATATGCAAATGCATAGATATGTATGGAATTCTCAAAAAAGAAGGAATATAACCTATAAACCCATAAAAAGTTCTTAAGACTTACGACTTTCTTTGACTCCTTAGATACATGAGTGTTTATTGTAAAATTAATTCTTGTTTCAGTTTTTAAAAAAATAATCACTAAATATGTCAAATTGAGTGTAGTCTGCTTAAGATCCAAAGATGCATGTAACTATATTCTTTTTATTCCTAGATAATTGAATTTAGTATTTTATACCATTGTGAAGGTTTGAAAGTTGTTTACTGAAGCCCGCTGGCTTATATGGACCTGCTCTGGAATTATTTCCGGCCAGGGGCATTAGAAACCACAAGTTGAACGGAATCGCGATCAAACCTGGTAAGGGAAGTTAGTTCAAAAGAAACTGCGATTCAAAACGTCATCGAGAATGATATTTAAAATTAGAATGCAGGGGGCACCTCAATATCCCTCTGTGCTCCTAGTAAAATCCCTTATAAAACTGCATGTAAGATTATAAAGCAGAAAATAAAGGGTTCTTTTATTTCTAACCTCGAAAACCTTATTATAGATAAAGTCTAGAGCAAGACCCTGAAAGGTCTTCCCGATGACCCACTCGAAATTGTAGTTGATGTTTTCAGAATTTCAACTGAACACGACTGCCTAGTTGTGTATTTAACCCTCAAACGGTACATTGGTAGTCGGATCCGACCGAAGGGCGTGTCTTCCCCCTCGTGTACCCTCCCCTCTCATTACAAGAGATCGAGTTGACAAGGAACCCTACCAGATAGACCTACTAGACCACAATACTAGATAACGGAATAAGTAAATACGAGTGTGTTTGTTGAAAAACATTATTCATGATCACTAGTCATTTTTATTAATTTTTTTATTTTTTTTACTTCGATTTTGAAGGTCAAAAATGTCTGTATATAATTTTTTTTACATTTTTCTGCTCGGAAAGTTAGTTTTACTAACTTCTAAAACTAGGTAGACAAAATTGCATATTAGGCCTAATATATACAACATTCTATGTAAATGCCAAAGAGATTTTTTTGTTTAGAAAAATTACAATTCGTTGGTCATTTTTTCTACAAAAAGGGTTTAATTTCATTTAAAATATTATAAATAAATGTTATTATACAACAAAAATGCTTATTGTGTACTTATTTCTACTAAATAACTCATAAAAAAAGAGATACGGTCGGATCCGACCCGACCGTACCAACTATTTCTTAAACTACTGTACCGTTTGAGGGTTAAAGAGAATGCGAATATTTCTAGCCCAATATGCCCTATTTCCAATTCGGACAACATGGACGGTGAGCACATGCTCTGCCTTAACTGGAAGTTCTTTGTACAGACATTATTGGGAGGCCCGTAATTGCACGATAATTTTATCTTTAGGTTGCTTTTCTTGTTTACGTATTTTCTATTTTTTTCTTCTTTATAAGTTTGTATTTTTCCCCTATTTTTCTGTATACGTAAGGACTTTGGCCACAGGTTTCTGCATAAGAAATTTTTAAAAGAAAGGAATATAAACAAACGAAACAAGGGGTAAAAAATTAATCAAATGATTATTTCTGGAAATTCTTATATATTTTTTAATTCATAAGTAAAACTTGCAACAGATATAAATTTCGGGTTTACTGTCCTTTTTGAGATATTAAAGATTTTATCATACCTTTTTTTAATATCATCTGACATAAAAAAGACATCCTTTAGCCAGTATGTTAAGAAAATATTATAATTTTTCTTTTAACGCTCAGTTTTTTACGCAGAAAGCATTATGCACCTATTTCTATATTTAGACTGTAACGCTATGCTATTCAACTTTTTTTTACCAGCGAACTGTCTCAAAGGTGTTTAAAAAGCTTTTAAGGTATGCTGAGGTGGTCGAAGATTTTTGTCAAAAATGATGTTTCTTGTAATTCGAGTTTCATTAATCTTCATCATTTTAAACCGATGGGAAAATGGCACTCTGATTCGCAGTACAGTTTTTCATCAATTTCTTATTGAAAGAGAAGAAAGGTTTTAAAGGGACAGCTTTATCAAAGCATCGATCACTTCTTCACGCCATTAACTAAGTTCTTTAGTTCTAAATCTGGCATTAGGGAAATATTTCCTCATTTTTCTTTTTGTACACGCTGGTGTGACAGATGGATTTGTGTTACAGAATTTAGTGAAGATGATAAGGTTTAGTGGATGTGACAGCTCAGTTACATTTTTATTTACTTACTGTTTTGAGTGTCCCTCCCATTATAACTAAGAATATTTGTCATTAAAATGGGGATATTTAACCCGTAAATGGCAACGTCTGTCCGAATCAATCTAACAGTAACATCCGTCCATGAGACTAAGTTGAATTCCGTAGCTCATTACTTATGGAATTTTCCAATTTTCATTTAGTGTTAGCTCTGTATTTGAGGTATTATTGATTTATATAATATATTTACACAGAGTTTTAATTTTAATATAACTTTATTCAGTAAAAGTCAATCTAATTTGTTTTAGAATTTCAATAAGATCTGCAAAAGAAAATTAAATTATTAGAAATAGGTTAGAATAAAAAAGTAAACTAGCGACAAATATAAACATGATTAAAATAAAATTTCATCATAAGAGTTTTTTCAAATTTTGTACACAAATATTACATATCGTTTTTGAACACTGCAAGCAAGTAGGTGTATCACACTTCATACACTTGTAGTTCGCCATTCTATTTTTTGTATAAGGACAGTACCTAAAGTTTTTCCTCTTCTCCAACTTGTCACTTTTTGAGGATTGCTTACTTAAACTTGCTTCCTGGTCATCTTCTGGACGAACAATTTCCATTATAATTTTCTTTAGTCGTCTGATAGACAGACTTTTAAAGTAATACACGTACCTTTAAATTAATATTCGTATCTAAGGCGGAGTGAGTTTTCTTGAAATGGTAAATGTAAGGCGATAAAGTAAACAAAACTCAAAGACAAACAAACACAACCAAGCTAATGGAATATTTGAAACATAGCTGGAACATGAAGGTTTTAAATCGATACTTAGCGGGACCTAGCGGGAAAAGTATGAACTCTACCCGTCCGACAGACGAACGTTACCATTTACTGATTAAGCTGCTTAAAATTTGATACTCTCGTTTGGATACATTTATAAATTCCTTGTAATGTGAATAAATCTCTTTTATTTATTTATTTTATCAATCATGTAGTACAATGCAGAAGCATTATGTATACTGAAGTGTAGAAATTATAACGGTCATTGAGATACGATGACCGTCTTCAGGCGTTTCGGCAGGCATTTTACCATTTGATTTACTTAGAGTTTGTGCTAATTCTAATAACTTTGCTTTTCATATTTCTGATTTTTTCTATCACGAATTTTGTCTCAAATTTGGACTGTTAATTAACAGTCCATAATTCGACTTTCATCTTTTTAGAGGCCAGTACTATAGTGATCGCTCGGAAGGGGTAAGGTTCGAATCCGACTCTCAAAATTCAAGGTAATATTTTATGAACTAAACTGTACATCCGACGTGCTGCTTATCCTTACTCTCTCGCTCAAAGTTATCACGTGTGTTAAAAATAAAAGACCTTTAAATTGGGAATAGATATTTAAACTATAGAAATTTAAGCTGCAATCAATATATATATATATATATATATATATATATATATATATATATATTTATTGATTCTATAGAAAGTTCGGTGAATGACGTCATAGTGCTCACGATCGTAAGGGTTTGCAACCAGCGCATACCGTGCCGGACAGGTGAAGACTGGTCTGAACCAGGTCCTAAGTAGCGGCGCTGTGGGTTAGCTTATTGTATGGAAACAGTTCATTGTAGAGTGATGGTGTTGTGCGCTCGGTCGAAATTCAAAATGGATCAGCGAACGAATATACTGTTCTGTTTCAAACTTGGAAAATCAGCGAAAGAGTCTCGTAAAATGAACGTGAAGTTACTCCTGAAGTTTACGAAGAACGTGCTATCACCTTAAGTAGTGTGTAACCGAAGCAGCGCGGAATATAGAAAATAAACAGATTTGTGTGTTCTGTAATGATGACTCACACAACAGTCGAGATTGCGAATTCACACAGAGCTTGTCCTTGGATGAGAAATTGTCCATTTTGAAAAAGAAAGGAGCCTGTTTTAGATGTTTGCACATAAAACACATCGCGCGTGATTGCAAAGCGAAAATGATTTGCACAATATGTGGATATAAACATGTTTCAATTATGTGTCATTTTTCTAAAGATAATAATGTTAATAATGTTTCTTTGGAAAAAATAGAAGATAAAAGGGATAGCAGTGTCGGAAATAGTGTATTGACCAATCAATCTGACTATACGGAAGTGTATTTACAAACTTTGATTATAGGCATTCATGGAAAAGATGGTAAAAAAGGTTTTATTCGATGTATAATTGACACGGGGAGTCAAAATTCCTACTTAAGTAAATATGTCGTTGAAAAGTTGCAATTAAAAAGTTTAAAAGAAGAAATTGTCTTCCATGGGTTATTTGGCGGATTAGAAGTTTCGGAAAAGCATAACCGCTATCGTATATGATTAAGTAGCATAGATGAATCCCACACTTGTGAAGTTGACGTGTTGGATGAAAAGAAAATTTGTTCTGTAATTCCTAAAGTCAAAAATATGTATTGGATTAGAGAACTGAGAAATAGGAGAATTTATGTCAGTGACATTTTTGAAAGAGAAACATCTCGATTGTACCAAGAGGATCCCCAAGGGATTCATTTGCTGCTAGGAGCAGACATTGCGGGTAGTTTATTTACTAGTCAAATTGAACAACTTCCATGGGGAGGATTGGTAACTTTGAAGACTAAACTGAGATGGACATTAATGGGCAAAATGACCTCTGGCAACACTGAGACGAAAAATTCCTTGTCAGGACTGACTTTATCTCTACATGTGTCCGATGCCAAACTGGCCGACCTCAGGCGCTTAGACACGTTGGGAATTTTGGATAAGGAAGAAAACAAAAATAAGAGTTTATTAGAAGAGGAAGCAAGAAAGTATTTCGTTGACACAGTGAAACGCAATAAAGATGGTCGATATGAGGTATCACTACCCTGGATTTTAGATAACTCCATGTTACCCAGTAATCGAGATTTAGCTGAAAAATGTCTTCGTAAGATTGAAAAGAAACTTGTTAGTTTGAATAAAAGGGAAGGCTATCAAGAAGTTTTTAGTTGTTAGGAATCTAATGACATAATAGAATGTATAACCGATGAAAAAGAACATGGAATACATTATTTGCCTCATCGGTCTATAATTAAGGAAACAAGCCAAACAACAAAAATATGCCCTGTGTTCAACGCCTCGGCACGGTTAAAAAACCCTCCTTCACTGAATGATTGTCCCACTAAGGGTCCCAATTTAATTGAAATTTTACCCAAAATTTTAAATCGTTTCCGAAAATATTGGATTGCAGTTTCTTCCGACATCAAGAAAGCATTTCTCCAAATAAGCATTAGGGAGACCGATCGAGATTTTTTACGGTTTCTGTGGTTCGATGCCGAAAATAACTTGAAAATGTATCGTCACAAGCGGGTAGTTTTTTTACTGACTTCTAGTCCCTTCCTATTGGCGGCAACGCTTGATTACCATTTGAACCAAGTTCCAGATAATTTGTCTGAGACCGCAGAACTTTCGAGAAACTCATTTTATGTAGATAACTCCCTGATCAGTCTAAATTCGATAGAAGAAACTGAAAAATTCATTGAAGAATCTAATTTTATTTTGTCTTCAGGACATTTCAATTTGAGATATTGGCGATCTAACGTGCCAAATGCTATGATAAATGAAACTGAAACTGAAGCTGTACATATCTTAGGATTGTTGTGGGATCTTGAAACCGACACTCTATCATTAAAGATAGAACAAATGCTGATCGATGATGAACTTGTGACTAAAAGAAAGGCTCTGTCCTTAATACAAAGAATTTTTGATCCTATTGGATTTACTGTGCCCGTCAAACTTGTAGCAAAATTTATCCTTCAAGAAACTTGGCTATTAAAAATAAAATGGGATGACGAACTACCAACACCTTTGAACAATCAGTTTAAAACTTGGTTTAATCAATTATTTTTGCTTTCACAGTTACGTGTGCCTCAATGGTTGAATATAAGCTATGATAAAGAAAACGAAATCACCCTTCATGTATTTTGTGACGCAAGTAAACGTGCTTATGCAACTTGCGCCTTTTTAAGAATTTCAACTACTGCAAGTATCAGGGTTCAGTTATTTAACTCCAGGAGTCGTCTAGCTCCTTTTAAACCGATGTCGATTCAATGTTTGGAACTTTTGTCCTGTTTGATTGGTGCGAGACTTGCAACAACAGTTTTATCTGATTTGAAGTTACCCAATGTTGCTACTGTCCTTTGGAGTGATTCTTCTACAGCTTTGGGATGGATGGGTGTTTCGATACTAATGGCCAATTTCAGAGAGAAATATTGGATACTGAAATCAAGAAAAACCATTCGAAAAGTCATCCAAAAATGTGTAATGTGTCAGCGGTTCAATGCACAGAAATCCGAAACTGAACCTGGAATTCCCCCGGAAGATAGAGTTCGGGATGCATCCGTATTTGAAGTCGTGGGTGTGGACCTGGCAGGCCCACTTTATTTGAAAGGAAACACAAAATCATAGATTGTATTGTTTACATGCGCCGTTTTCCGAACCGTACACCTCGAGCTTGTGACCTCCTTGTCAACTGAATCCTTTATACTGTCTTTGAGACGGTTTATCGCTAGAAGAGGAAAACCATTCATCATATATTCAGACAATGGGACTAACTTTATTGGTACAGATAGGACATTGTGTAATATTGATTGGGATGCTGTCTTATCTGTCGCCACTACCCAGAAGATTCGATGGAAGTTCAATCCCCCATCTGCCGCATGGTGGGGCGGATGGTGGGAGAGACTGATACGAATGGTGAAACAACTTTTAAGACGAATTTTGGGTCGAGTGTCATTAGACTATGAAGAGTTAAATACTATCTTATGCGACTGTGAACAGATAATCAATTCTAGACCCATTTCATACGTGTCCCCTTCAATGTTTTTGCATGACTTGCCTTCTTCAGGAATTACTGACATTGATGCAGTGGATGGCAATGAACTGAATAGGAGGGCTAAATATAGACAAAGATTGAGAGATGAATTGCGCAAGAGATTTCGCAATGAATAATTTAGCAGTTACGTCAATGAACGGTAAAAGAACTGAATGGCAAACAATTAGCTATTGGAGATGTTGTTCTTCTAGAAGACGCAAAGAAAAATCGTATTCACTGGCCTTTAGCAAGAGTGATTTAGATCTTTCATGGTAAAGAGAAGGTTGTCAGAATAGCCAGGGGGAAGACTCAGTCTGGAGTTTTTCTTAGACCGTACAGCGACTCTATCCACTTGAAATTCCAGCCAGGGAAAGTAGGGTTCTGCAACAGCCAGTAGTTGTTGAAAATACCACGTCAGATGAAAGAACTGTTTCACCAGGAATTATAGGTATCCAGAACATCAAACCGGATAAATTAAATCAACCCATGGTCTCAAGCGATAGGTCACCGGTCGTATGCAGATTTGGACGTATGGTGAGACCCCATAAGAGATTGGATATAACTACATAACTCTCCAAGACCGTCGGGCCTCAAGGTGGGAGAATGTTACAACTGGCAACATGCGATCCTGACCTCTAGCGCCACCCAGCAGAGATTAGGCAGAAAGAACGAAGTCTGGGATGAGTAAACACCGATATCCATTGTGATGTAATGTTAAAATAGATGTTAAGTGTAATTGTTTCTGTAATATATGTGTGTTAAATATAATAATTAGAAAAGCAACGAGTAGTTTCTATTCTCTGGTCTGAATTAATTAGTGAACAGCATGATGGATAATAGAGTTCCAGAATATTCCCCCCCCCTCCCGACACTAGACTCAAGATGCAGATCGAGAGCTGACTATATTTGAGGTAAGAACACCTTGTTTATTTTCTGTAACGAAGTCAGTGAAGATTTGCAATAAACATCTTAAAACTCTTATTTTCCCTATCACTACTAACATCACAAAGTCCATTTTCAACCCATAATTTTTTCAACTCTTTTGAGTTAGTATTCAGTTTTCTCAAATTAAATCCAGCATCACCTAAAATAAACACAGCATCCGAGAACAAACTAAATGCTTTCGACACACATTCAGCTCCATAAAATGTCATCAACATACAGCAATGTATCCAACATCTCAACGCACTCTCCTTTACCTTCTTTATATTGTTTAATATGGTGTTTGATCGTAGCGGCCAATATAAAGGGGCTACAAATGACTCGGAATGTCACACTTTTCATTTTGTAGGGTACAGTATTTTTCTCAATGTCACAGTCGTCAAAATATAAAAAGCGTAAGTAATTCTGGTCTTCGTTCTTTACCTTTATTTGCAAAAATTCACCTTGAATGTCCTCAGAGAAAGCTATTTTGTTTTCACGAAATTTTAATATAATATCCAAAATGTTAGGATTCAAGTTTGGCCCTGGTAACAAACAATCATTCAAAGATGGGCTATTTAATTTTGAAGAAGCATCGTAAACAATACGTAATTTTGTAGTATCCCGATCAGCTTTTATCACGGGTCTATGAGGCATATAATATGAATCATCTAGAGCTAAATCCTGGCATTTTTCAATTATTCCTGTATTTAATTGTTCCTTTATAACTGAGTTGTAATTATCAAATAATTGCCTATCTTGATTAAATTTATTTGTTAGGTTATAAAATATCCTTTTGCGACCACAAAATTGTTTTGTAATTCTTCTTTTGATTCATTCTACAACAAAGGTGCTTCATAACGCCCTTCAGTAAACTTTAAGCTATTTTGAAAATCCTGCAAAACGAGGCATTCGTCAGAACTCTCATTTGTTTCAACAATTCCCAGAGATTCTAAATCCCAAAAGTTTTTCATATCGTGAGAGACATTCATCACGGCAACTCTGTTACACGCTACAGACGTTGACTTCCGTAAATCGGTTTGACCCTGAACAGTGCAGCCGAATATTGTTTGTGAAATAAATAAGCCAGGTTTTATTTTCTGAGGCCCCCCCACGTCTATTTGCCACAAAAAGATTCCTCCTAACAAGAGCTGTATTGGCAACTGTCGATAGCTATCGGCGAGTAAACATTCACCATCAGCAATAAATCTGTTTACATCCGGGTCGTGTGAATTATAACACGGCAATGTGGCACCGGTAATATTATCTGTAACTAGCACTTCTACTTCGATATTTTGTTTGGGATCTATAAGACTGGATAACTTTAACGACACAGCTTCAAACTATTTTTCCCAAGCATTTCGCTGACCGAAGGAATAAATTAATAGCCTCTGTTTTCTGATCGGCTGTAAGTGAAGGACATCTGCAATCTATCTATCTAAGAATGTTCTTTCGGATGCAGAATCACAAAGTATTCGAATAATTTTTGATTTGTTATACGCGGAAGCTTCAACAGTACAAGTTTGTAAAATAGTACTATTTAAATTTTGTTTAACTTTCTTTTCACACAATGGAGATATTACAGTTTCATTTTCAAGTGGAGAATTATCATTATTAATCGGATGCTCATGTTTAATTTTTCTCAACAAGTTTTCTGGATTTTTCGATTTCGTACAAAATAACACATTATGAGCATTTGAATTGCAATTTTGACACTGTTCCAATTTAACTCTGCATTGATAAGAAAGGTGTCTTCCAAAACATTTATAACACCTCCCTCCCTTTCTCAATTTAAAACGTTTTCTTTCATCAGGTTCAGACTGACAATTTTTAGAATTATGTTCAGTAGATTTACAAAAAATGCAATACGTTTTAGAAAAAGTATTCAAGGCTGCCGCTGACGGAATACTATTTTTCACACAATAGTTATTTGACTTATGATTTGAATAATAGCGATGATTGTTATTATTACTTAAGATTTTAATATGATTAATTCCTGTATGCCGCAGAGCGGCTTCTCTACATTCAATTTATTTCTTTATAAATTTTACCAACTCTGTTATTTCATTACTCTTTTCAGGATCACGATTTTTATGGTAATCAAGTACTAAATCATGGGGTAGTAACTTTAATAATATCGGACTCAAGATATTCCGTACGAAGCTTATTTGAACACGGAACTATTCTTGTAGTGATACATTTATGAGTCTCTGTGGAAGGGATCTTCATGAAATTTAAGAGTCCATTAAACAGTTCTCTAGTGGTGTGAGGAATTGTCCGTTGGTGAGAAACTAACGTGCGGTCAGAAGTGTTACTTAGTCTCACAATACGCAACCGTGAAAGTTCGTGGAGAGAAGACTAGTTTGTTACTTCTATGGATACAGCATCAATAAAGTTGATTTAACAGCTACAAGGAGCTCAAGCGGAGAATTTCTGGAGTAGGTGAAAATATAATAATCAACAGAATTCGAAGACTTCAAATTACCGGATCGTCATCGATGTAGATACTTCAACGAACTACTAAAAAAATTACTTTAGTTTGGCCGAAGTCGCACAGCGTAGTACAAAACTGGTGTTGTCAAATTTTCAGGATTTTTCACTGCAACGTCATCTTGAAGGTCGGGAAAGGGAAGTTAAAAACAGACTAAAATAAGTTGCAAGTCCGTTATAATGATTAAACAAATTTGTTTTTATTCTTTAAGAATCAATGATCATATTCTTGAATAGCATGGAAAAACTATTTTACAAGGTGAAATGATCTGAGTTCACAGCATTCGTACAGTATAAAAAAAGGAAGCTCGAAATTTACAGGAGCTCCAAGGCTGGATGACCGTTTGGGTCAAAAGTTAACAACAAAAAAAATGATAAAAATAGCCCCCCAATACAGTCGAGGCCAGTGGCCAATAACTGAAAAGGGGTGCTTACACGTATACCATTTAAAGAGAAACTTCTCTCTTAGAAAAAATATGGCTCACTACCGATACTATTCTTTATCTCTGGACAGTGAACTAGGAGAGCGAGGGTTATAATAATTTTAAAATTACCGCCAAGCGAAGCGAGCATATGGAAAATACCCGATAGAAAGCCCTACAGGGACGGCAGAGACAAAGCGCGTGTTAGGCAGAGAACCGGTGAGATTTGAAAGGGCGATTCACCGCCAAAAATGAAGGAAAACTTGCGCCAAGCAGGCGAAGGAATCGGCGCGCACATAGCTCATTGGTCAAGCAGAAAGTGACTTAGGAATGCGCGAACATTCAATTGGATGAAGTTTAGACAGAGGAGAGACAGGCGAGTTTTTCCCACTTGGCTGATTCAAACGTCCCCTGAAAGTTATTATCTGAGAAAATTGGAGACAGACCTTCTGGCGTTTGGAAAGCGACAACCAATTTACGGTGCAATTAAAATACCCCCAAAGGAGCTTAAATACCAGATAGATATATCCGATGCTTTAAAAAAGGAGAACATACAATGAAATGCAATTTTACTTGGCCACGGGGCAGCGTTTCAGAGAAACGAACAGATTTTAATAGGCTATTTTCCCATGCAAAAGAGCAGATGTGGCGATTTTAAATAGAATGTTCCTGGAACATCAAAAATGGCTTAGAGATAAGATTCCGAGACCTCCCAAGTATTGGGGAACTAGTAAAAATTAAACCATTCAATTTTTCAAGCCAAACCTGCTAATAGCTTAAGCAACCAAATTACAATTCGGAAACTTAGCAAATAATTTATTCTTAATTTCTTTAAGTAACATTTAACGTGAAAAATTCAAACACCAGGACTATAACGAAATTCCTCGTTATAATTCTGTAACGTCGAACATCTGAAGGGGTTTGCGGTGACAAAAAAAAGTTCACGGGATCATTGAAGTAGTTGTAGAACACGGAACTTTTCGAAGCAGGAGAGTTATCAGGTAGCTCGGTGATCGGAAAAACGTTATGAAGTATAGGAAGAGTTCAAATATGGAAATCAGTTCTGTACGGCACAATAGACTGTAGCACGAGTATTGTTCATACCAGGGAGGAAGGAGACCGACAGTTCGGCAGGATAGAAATCGGTGAACTGGAATGTAGATCCTCAATCAGCATTGTAGCTGTCTCAGTGATCTGCAGTAAAAAAAAAGCAACGGTGCTAGTTGATGGTTCCTCCGTACTTCGGTTGAATTAAAAGAGATTTAATAGCGGCCAGATGGTAGTGGAATTGGCTGTCCACAATAACTCAGTAACTTCAAAGTCAACACATCTATTGGGTAAGTGTGATTCTTACTTGGTAAATTAGACATGACAGGGAAGGCTTTGTAACCAAAAAAATATTTATTGTTCATCAGCAATCATTGAGTCACACTTGAGTATAAAAGAACGACTATATACAACGTAAAAGATGAGCTCGGATCAACTTGAGCTCAAAAAAAAGTATGACCGTTCAGGTCTAAAGTCTTAAAGTCTTAAGACTATATAGCTTACATGGCATTATTAACATATAAAAAAAGAGCCTCCCGAAGCAGAATAGGCATAGCCAAAACTGATGGGGTGCTTAGTCACAAAAACATTGAGAGACAACAATCTCTAACGGTAAAAACGGCTCACTGAATATCTTATTTTTACCTCTTCACAGGAGTGCACAAGAGAAGCAAGGTGTTGCGTCATCCTACCTCCTCACTAGACGGCGCTTCTAACGCGCGCCGGAAGCATATAATGTAACTGTAACTTTTAGTTAGTTAGCTCTTCAGAATGTCAGTTGCTGTGTGGTGTTGTGGTGCGTTCGTCCATTAAAGTATTTTAAAGGAAATCAAGTCATTTTTACTCGTAGCTCTAAAGAAATATTTCCGACATATAACATCTGGCGCCCAACGTAAAATTCAACCCAATTTAAAATGGCGAACATTTTAATTCTAGAACGAAAAGTTCTTCGGTCTATTGTCACGAAGACAATTACCGAATTAGATGCGTGCATAACTGCACAGAATGTTGCTTCTGCTACTCAGGCATTTGCTAAGCTTGAGGAGAAAATGCTACGGTTGCTATCCAAGGACGAGGAGATTGTCCAGTCCCATTTGCCGCAAAGCGAAAGTACTATGGAGGAGAGTGAGGTGGCAACGCTCGATTCAGTTTCAGAAGAGGAATTCGAGAAAGCAGAAACGTATCGAGACAATTTTACGAGTGCCAAAACACGGTATTTAGATTTTTTAAAAGCCTTCCGACAACACCGTGCCACTGATGAACGTTGCTTCCAGGTCATCCGAATTTTTAAATTTGAATTTACCAAAGTTGATGCTCACAGAATTTGATGGTAGTCCTAAAAATTGACTTTCGTTTTGGTCAATGTTCCAGAAAATTGATGGAGGTCCGAAAATCGAGGACGACGTGAAACTCGCTTATTTAATGCAAACTACCACAGGTAGGGCTTTTGATTTTGTTCAAACCTATCAAGTGTCTAAAAGTGATTACAAAACTATCATCACAAATTTAAATGCGCGTTTCGCAGATGACGGAGTTCTTATTGAATTATATGTTCGTGAACTCTTAAATTTAGTTTTAAATCCTACACATAATTTGTCTTTTACTGATTTAGTTGATCAATTAGATGCGCGATTACGTTGCTTAGAAAATTTAGGTGTAACTAAAGAAAAATACGCATGCATGCTTTACCCACTTGTTGAAGCTTCCATTCCTGAAAATATTTTAATTGCTTGGGAAAGAGAAAAAAATTCAATTTCTCGTTCCAGTGATTCAAAAACGAATGACATGGAACTTTTGATTCGGTTTTTGAAAACAGAGGTTTTAAGCGCTGAACGATTACGAGTTGCGAAAAATTTTTGCTCCGAAGGGGGTAAAAATAAGAAGACCGGAAATGGGAGAGTAGATAGTGATAAATTTTTACCTGTCGCGACAGCTGCAACTCTAGTAAGTCATCATAATAAAAATGAAAAACGCGCTTTTAGTGAGTTTTGTTTGTTTTGTTCTAAAAAGAATGCGCATAGAAGTAGCGATTGTTTTGTGGCTCAAAAAATGACTTATCAGGAAAGAAAGGATCAAGTGATAAAAATGAAAGGATGCTTCGCGTGTCTTAGAATTAATTGTCGAGCCGATAAATGTCATATGAGTGTGCGTTGTGTAATTTGCTCCAGGAGACATTTTCCGATTTTATGTCCTAGTTTAAAACAAGATAATGAAAATGATTCTTCCCCGGTGGGCAAAACAGGAAGTGTTGCGAGCAATAGCTCGTCAGGTTCGACGGATGTTTTTTTACAAACACTTAAAATAAGGGTTTCAGGTCCTTCCAAAACAAGGGTCGTAAGGTGCTTATGCGATTCTACGAGCCAACGCTCGTATGTTTCTCGAGATCTCGCAGATTTTTAAAATTTAAAACTGATCATTCTGAATTTCTAAAACATAGTTTATTTGGCGGCATTAAAACGGAAAGAGTCAAACATTCCGCTTTGAAATGTGAGTTGCAGGAAATACGAGGGAATTTTTCATGTGAGATTTTGTTGTTAGATAAGGACACCATTTGTGGTCAAATACCTAAAATTAGTAAATCCGATGCAGAGTACTTCAAAGAACATAGGATTTATTTGTCCGACAGTGAAAGCGATAATTTAGACATATCAGTTCTTTTGGGTGCTGACTACTTAGGGAAAATGTTAACTGGTGCCATCAGCCAACAACCCAATGGCTTAACTGCTGTCCGAACTTACTTGGGGTGTGTTGTAATGGATAAATCCTTATTCGACAAAACCAGTTCTAATCAGGCCATGCCCATCATTTCGCTACACGCTTCTAGCCAGATATGCGACCTTTGGTCACTCGATGTTTTCGGAATTCGAGACCCCGTAGAGAATAAAACCAAAACCGAAATCGACGCAGAAACTGTGTCTTTTTTTTAAAAAACTGTTAAATATAACGGTGGTCGATACGAGGTCAATTTACCGTGGGTCGAAGGACACCCGGAGTTGCTTGATTTACGTTTTCAATCAGAAAAACGTCTCCACACCATGACCTCTAAACTTGTTTTTTCAGGTAAGTTTGAATCTTATGACAAAATTTTGAAGCAGTGGGAACAGTTGGGAATTATAGAAGAGGTCCCTGACAAAAATGACGGGAAATATATTTCTGAGCTAAAATGCAGGTATTTACCTCATAGAGCCGTGTTTAAGGAATCTAGCCTAACAACTAAGATACGACCAGTATTTGATGCCTCTTCAAAAGATGAAAATTCAGTTTACTTAAACCAATGTTTAACTACAGGTCCAAATTATATTGAAATGATCCCTTCTGTTCTCAATAGATTCCGCAAAAGTCGATTTGGGGTAGTTTCTGATATAACAAAGGCTTTTCTTCAGATAAGCGTGTCCCCTACTGATAGAGACTATCTTCGATTTCTGTGGTGGAGGGATTACGAAAAGCGCGAAATTAAAATATTGAGGCATTGCCGAGTTGTATTCGGTTTGTCTTCGTCACCTTTTTTGCTTATGGCAACAATTTATCATCATCTTGAAAGAGAAAAGAAAGGTGAGAATGATGTCGTAGTGAAACTGCGAGACTCGTTCTATGTCGACAATGTTGTGACAAGTGTCGAAAATGAGGCGGAATTACAACATTTCCAAACGACAGCTTGTCACATCATGTCAAAAGCAAGTTATGAACTCACGGGTTGGGTGAATTCTTCACAACGACAAGACCTTGGTAAACCCAGTTGTTCTGTTCTTGGCCTTTCATGGAATCCAAATTCTGACGTAATCGCTTGCGATCTTGGAGGTGTTTCAACTGAAATTTGCGATACGTGTTCAAAACGACAACTTTTGTCGCTCGCACAAAAAATCTTTGCCCCGATTGGTTTTACCGCTCCCGTGACGCTCATTCCTAAATTATTGATGCAAAAGGCTTGGAAAAATGAAAAGTTATCTTGGGATCAGGGATTGCCCTCGGAAATTGTAGAGGAATTCACGAATTGGCTCGCAAGTTTGGAGTTTTTGAATTTAATTCAAATCCCGCGTTACTTTGGGGGGTTAATCGATGAAACAACCACCACTATTCATATGTTTAGCGATGCAAGTGGGAAAGCTTTTGCTGCGTGTGTGTTTTTGCGAATCGAATACGAAAATAATAATGTTCAAATTAGGTTGGTTCAGGCAAAATCACGCGTCGCTCCTCTTAGGAAGGATCCCATCACCAAAACCGAAACTGAAATGACCATTCCTAAATTGGAACTAATGGCTGCTGTAATCGGGACTCTTCTGGTCCTGAACGTAAAAACTTCATTGAACATTCCCAACGTGCAAACCTTTTACTGGACGGACTCAAAAGTCGTCCTTTGTTGGATCCAAAATAATGGTCCTTGGAAAACTTTTATTCACAATCGCATAAAAGAAATTCGATCGAACTCTCCGAAAGAAAATTGGTTTTATGTTCCATCTCAGATAAACGCAGCGGACATCGCTTCACGGGGGTGCAGCGCACAAACTCTCTTCAGTTTTCGCTGGTGGGAGGGCCCTTCGTGGTTGGAAACCCGCGATTCCTGGCCGTACACCAAGAGATCGGATTTCTCAGATGCTGTGGAGCTGGCTGACAGGGAAAGAAGGCCAACAGTTGTGACAGGTCTCTCGTTAGGTACTGCCGAGCCTGATTTCTTCGAGTGGACCAGGCGAATGTCAAGGTTTTCTTTAATCGTTCGAATTTTAGCCCTTGTGAAACGTTTCATCTTCAATGCTAAATCATTAGCAAGTGAAAAAAATGATGCACTACTAAAAGGTAACCTAAGCGCAGAGGAGTTGAGAAAATCCGAGCTGGAAATTCTTCTTTACATCCAAAGAGACACATTTGGTAAGAACCGTCGCCTAATACCTCCAAATTTTGTTGTGTACACCGATTCTGATGGCCTCCTACGTGTTGAGACAAAACTGATCTCTTCCGATGATGACGACTTTTTGAGGCGACCAATCTTGCTGCCTGATAAGCATGAACTTGTTTTTCGTCTCGTCGAGGAACGACATCGAATTCACAGCCATACGGGTGTGCAAACGCTTGTGATGATCCTACGTGAAAAGTATTGGATTTTGCGATCAAGGAAGACCGTGAGGTCTATTGTGTCCAAGTGTGTCTTTTGCCAAAAGTTCAAAACCAGGTTTTCTACGACAATGTGAGCTCCCCTACCCGAAGATCGCGTCCGAATGTCTGCGGTTTTCGAAACAACTGGTGTGGACCTAGCCGGTCCACTAGTCCTTCGATATCGTCGATAGGTGTGGATCGCAATTTTCACTTGCGATGTTTACCGCGCAGTTCATTTCGAACGTGTTACGGATGTCTCAACGCAAAGTTTTCTGCTTGCTTTGAGGCGTTTTATCTCTCGTCGTGGCCGAGTGAAAACAATTTACTTGGATAATGGAACGAACTTCATCGGCTCAAACAACGAGCTCCAGAACGTCGATTGGAGCGCTATTGTTGCACATTCTGATTTAAAACGAATTACCTGGCACTTTAACCCACCCTCCGCCTGGTGGGGTGGTTGGTGGGAAAGGGTAGTCAGAATGCTCAAAGAATTGCTGAGACGCAATTTGGGAAAAGCATGTCTTAATTACGATGAACTTCACACCGTTGTGTGTGAATGTGAGGCTTTGCTGAACAGCAGACCACTTACTTACCTCTCCGAGGAACCATCTGATCTAGTGCCTCTCACGCCATCATTATTTTTACAAGATCAGATTGAAGTTTGCGTCGAAGATTTAGATCAAACCGACCTACAAAACCTTCGCAGGAGGGCGAAACACCTTCATGCAATAAAGCATAAGCTCAAAGCGCGGTTTTATAAGGAATATATCTCCGTTCTCAAACAGTCAGGCAATCTTTTTCAAACTCCGCTTGTTGTTGGCGATATAGTTTTAATTGGTTCAGATAATAAAAAACGCGTTGATTGGCCTTTGGCTAAAATTGTTGAAATTTTCAAGGGACTTGATGGTGTTTCCCGTGTTGCGAGGGTCAAAACGCTAAGTGGTGAAATGATACGACCATTTCAACGGTTGTACCGATTAGAGACTTCCGGTAAAATTGCTGAAATTATGAGAAATGCTCCAATAACAACCAGAAGTGGAAGAGTTGTTGTGCAACCTAAAACTTAAAATTTTCATTTTGAACAATTTTCTTTTCCTGCTTCTTTATTATGTATGCCTTTCAAAACATGTGTTATGTTAAAGTTACACTTTTGCGGGTGGAGGATGTTGCGTCATCCTACCTCCTCACTAGACGGCGCTTCTAACGAGCGCCGGAAGCATATAATGTAACTGTAACTTTTAGTTAGTTAGCTCTTCAGAATGTCAGTTGCTGTGTGGTGTTGTGGTGCGTTCGTCCATTAAAGTGTTTTAAAGGAAATCGAGTCGTTTTTACTCGTAGCTCTAAAGAAATATTTCCGACATATAACACAAGGGTTGCAACAAACTAAATATATCGCCAAAGGGGAACGCAGCACAGTAGGTCGCTAACGAACGACCGGACGAGAACGGGGAGCTACCACAGGAACGCACGTTGGCCAAATTCCCGGTAGGAGGAAAACGGCCATTCACCGCCAAAAATTACCTAAACCTTCGCCAAGTAGTAGAGAGAGCGGGGCGCAGGGAGCTTACTTGGAGCAGAGTGGCCTAGCCAAAGCTGACGTAAAAAAGCGCCTAATTTGATTGGACGTTACTCCCTCACCAGAGAGGAGAAATAAAGTTTTCCCACGTCCCTCGCTGATGTAATACACAAAACTCGCCGACAGATCTTTATTGGGGAAAAAGGGGACACTGTCTACACTCATTGTCCAAGACGGCGATTTAAGCTGCAATTAACTCAACCATGTAGGGAAATAAATCCGGTCCTTTTTAAAAGGTTGGTAGTACTATAGAATCCAATTATATTTATAAAAGAACTTGCAGTTCCACGTAAACGTAACTAATTTTTAAGAGGGTTCCCAGACAACAAAAAAATCCAGCTGTAGCAATTTACAGACGCTACCAATAGCAAACGAAATGGTTCAGGGCATAACTTCCTGCGTAGTGTATAACGTTCCTGAGACCTCCCACGTATTGGGGAACATCTAAAAATTAAGCTATTATATTTAACCAGCTAAAATGCTTATAGCTAAAGCTAACAAAGTTAACGTTAAGGAATTAAAGCGATTAAATTATTTAACATTTCATAATTGCCTGCACTTAACGTAAGTAATATTAACACATAGACTATAACGAAAATCCTAGTTATAATCGCTATTATTTTGCTCGTCATGATCAATTTCTCCGGAGTCTGCAAACATTTCTTTTTATTTCTATCGCTTAATTAGACTATTTGGTGAATACTTTTTTAAAGAAGTCATAATATTTGCATGTTAGCTACAATGGTCTCCTAGTTTCACACTACTTTGTACTACTTCATCTTCCTGGTAGTTATTTAAGGTAGATTATCAGGATTTTTTTTTATCTTTTAAAAATCTTAGTGATGCTGTATTTCTGTTAATGCAATACTCCCTTGATATATGGTTGAATTTAGTCAAAAGTCAAAAAAATAAGTATAATTCTATACACAAAATAAGTCCTTCGAAACAGTATGTCAATTATTTTTATTTACATGCATAATAAAACCTTTAACATTTCATGCTATCTTCCGCTACATTTTCTCATGATGCATTTTACTTATGCGACAGCCTTTGACAAATCCAAGAACCTTTTTGTTTTGTTTTGTTTAGAGAGGGGAGGGGATGGGGAATTGGTACACAGTCTCTCTGTCAATTCGATTATATGCTGATGGTGTTCCCTGCCGAAGAGCAGACAATTTGACCATAAATATACCTTACGGTAAATGCTTGGTGAAATGTTTTGGTGTTCCAATCGTTTTATGCTTGTAGACAATACATTTTATCACACGTAAGATGAAACTGAGAAAAAAAAACAATTTCCGAAAAGAAATTTAATTGTTTTTAAGAGAAAGAAGCTTTTTACTGCATTTTTAAACATAAAAGATGTTTTATTTGACTACCTTTTTTTTTTCTCTTGTCATTTACATATTCCTAAACGGACGTATTTTTTTCAAACTTCTGGTGAAAAGTAAACTAGTCGCATTTTAATTAGATTTATTATTATTTTTTTATGTCTACCAAATATGTCTAAATGCAAATATATCATCACAAGAAAGTAAACATATTGCATGCCTTTGCAACGTATCCACACATTCATACATTTTGATAGCAAAGATTTTAAAATGTCTTAACTGCCGTATTTTACAACATTTATTTTACCTTCACCTCTTATTTAATATTGTCTGTGTAAGGTACGGAAATGGAGGTTTTCTTCATTCGTTAGAGGTGTGAAAAAACATTAAACAGAAAGTTCATGCTTTGGTTTTGCCACGGGAACATCAAGCTCTCAGACCCCTGAGAGATAACAGGTAATTACTGAATCCAGTTGATATCATTTTAATCTCTTAGGTGGCTCTGACACCATGATCACTTTTTTAAAAAACTGAATCGCGTTTTGTATGCCCCATCTAAAACGACTTAGGCAGATTAGGATTTTAACTTTCACCTTTAAGCCTCTTATAGCTTATCTTTACGGGAATAACTAGCTATTTTGATATACTTCTTCTGAATTAATTTCTCAATATGAAGAATCTTTCTTCATCGTTAAATATGTAAGAATCCTTGCTGTTGAACAGGTTTTGCGTTAAGAAAAACCACTCTTAATAAGTAACTAATATTATTTTTAAATAAATATTTAAAACAAACACACACACACACACACACACACACACACACACACACACACACACACACACACACACACACATATATATATATATATATATGATGCGCCGTACATCACTTAGTGGAGGAGATAATTCTCACTGCAAGAACGACACATCACGGGGATACTACAACTCTGGTAGTCGTGGACCACTGAGGAACACTCGAGGGGAGGCATTGAAGGGACGCACGGAACAGAGATGCTACGCACAAACGATATCCATTAAATTGATTTATTCAAAAGACTCGACGATATTATTCAGACATTCAAAGACGACATTCAAAAAAGCACAGATACAAATAAACATGAATCAACACCACGTGTTGTTTTCGCCACGTTGCGCCTCTCGGAACATCATGCGACCCTTATGTAGTCAAGTAAGATGCCCAATTCTAGCCAATTAAAATAGTTCTCCGCGCTCAGTGCCCCCACACTTTATAAGCTTCTGCAAAGGGTTATCGGCGTTCTCTTTCCTGTCTGTCTATGTCTTGTCCTGGTGTCGTCCTCGCTTCGCTTTCTGTTATCTCCGAGCGTCTCCGCTGTCCGTCAATGTTCGTCCAAACAATGTACTGTCCAGCGATACTAAAGCCTAGGCAGGTCCAGGATAATTTAAAAATATCTTTAACGCGCGTGCACTAATGGGTAATATGGTTGGTTAGTTGGTAGATCCGTAGGTCGCAATTAGAAGAAAGGGACTGTAATTTATTGAGATTCAACAAGGATAATTTTAAATATTAGATATATAATGGTGGGCCGTTATTATCACATATATGTATGTGTATATATACAATGCAAAATGGGCTTTATAGATGAATCTTTTCAGTTTTCGTGGATAGGGGTAAAACGAGTAGTCTCACCCTAGTAATTGCAAAATGATCGACTCAAAATTCCTGTTCTCAAAAACTGAGAAAGAACTACAAAGAAAATCCTGTTAACAATTAAAGGAAGGAAATGAGTTAGAGCTAACAAATAAAGCTGCACATTTTTATTACGGCCGAATAGTTCTTAACTTTAACATAAATAACTTTTACTGGCATTCCTTTTTATATTGAATAATTGTCCGCATACAAATGACGTTAATTACAAATGAGGGATTACAAAGTGGAATGAGTAAAAGGTCTTCCCGTTTTGCTGGCCATTTTGAGTTACCTGACCGGATGTCTTTCACTAGTATCCAAATTATGGCCAAATAGTTCTTTCAATTTGGGAGTAGGCAACAAATAAAATGTTCTATGATTGCTTATTTTTATATAAAATTTACCATTAAAACACACATGATCCTTAGTAAATTTCCTAGTGCCGACCAAAGGATATTTGGCTGAAACGCTTAGGAACGAATGATTTATTTAGTAACATGCTTTTAAGCAGACAATTGTGAACCACCTTTGGGTGGGGCACTTGACCCCCTCTTGCATCTCTATACTGTCATTCCCAGAAACATACCACAAGATACAAATGGATACATACCTGAACCCCAGTATTTTTGTAACCACTCAAAATCTGAAATGATGGCAAAACTACCCCAAATCTAGGCATGGCTGTAAAACGGCAAAACAAATATAGGATAAGTGTACATCATAAAAAAGCATTTGCTCTCCACACAAATATCTGGCATCAGTTGGCGGAGGGAAATCACCAGGGTCTCGTCAATACCATGCTGGCCTGGAACGAGTTAAATAATACATAAGTCTACTAACGTGTGACTTGAAATGCGAATGCAGAACACACGGCAGCTTAACTCTCGGAGAGTACTCAACAAAATTTTTATTCTAATAATTTTAAAAGCTATAAAAATTAAACCCCCCCCCCGGTTTAACTACCACATAGATAAAGTCTGAGTTATTATTTTAAGATATTTTTGGGAACTAGGTTCGAAAATTCTGCAGTGAAACTAATAACGCACCCTCTGTAATTACAAAATGTTTTTAAACAGGAAGATTGAAACTTTGAATTATCTAAGCATAAAAATTTTGATCTATGTAAAGTTAAGAATTACCATTGACATATACTGAATATCGCAAATATAAGATGTATTTGACAGCCAAATCAAACAGGGTCGTCCCATTTGTGTACACCAGGGGTACTCAAACTGCGGCCCACCAAGTTTTTATGTGCGCCTTAAAACCCTCGCACCCATTATCGGGCAGGTGTTTTTGTGAACATCATTTTGGAGTGCCTGAAAATTCAAGAATGTACAAAAATAGGTCACCTGCTGCTCACGTTGTAGTCGCATCAACGCATCTATGTGAATCCTACAATTTCAAAATGAATTATGCGAACACCGTATATAGAAATCGACTTACTGATTCTTACCATGATGATGTAATGAGTGTAGCCTGTGGCAAGTATAAACCTGATTGGTCTAAGATAGTTAAAAATTTGTCTCAACACAAAAAAAAAAATTACACTAATTTTTAAAATAAAAGTTTGAATATATTTAGGTTTTGAGTCTGATTTTTTACATTATTATATTATAAGGTTGATTGTACTATGGGACGGGCCGCTAACGTGGCAAACATATACGTGTGGCCCAAGAGAACAAAAAAAAATGTTGTGTATGGATAGTATAGATCATAGAAGTAGTGAGATAAAATCCACCCTCCCCACATGCAACCGACTACTTCTCAAGAATTAAATCGTTCATGGGAGAACGTTATCACCTAGGTGTGTCTTCATGGTTGAAATAAAATACGATGTTTTAATTCAGTACTCCAGCAGCTATAAAGCTCTCTTCATTTCGCTTCGAACAAGTGAATGATCGGTCACGCGCACATTTCATGCATTCTCATCTGCTTGAATAAATCCTTTCTTAAAATCCTCATTAAATAGGGTAACAATGATGAGGGAATCTTGGCATATCTCGGCAGTCGTTAGTAACCGCAGTGAGGAACCTATCATGAATATCAATTACTTTAAGGGATTTTTTTTGCGAAGGCGTTGGTTCAGTCGTTCATTGATGGTTATTTGACTATCGATTTCTCATTAGAAAGCCATTGTTCTGAGCTTCCTTCATACCGACGGAGATAATTTAAGATGGTTTCGCTTAACAGTTTTTTAATACAGTTTATGACGGTCTATTTTCTGGACGAGGGGATTCCATTAGCTTAATTTCAGTTTTTTTTTAACGAGCAAATAATTGCGAATTCTTTTAAAGGCGAGCATGACATTTTTTTCCTCAATGTATGTATGGATTAAGTCAAAAATTTTCCCTTTATTTAAATATAGATATTTATATACGTATACAGATTTCATTAAAATATATTTTCAAGTATCTGCTCTCTCAAAATATTTTAGGTGGTGGGAATGAAAAACGTCACAAGATCGACACGACTGACAGACTGGCTTAGATACTTAAAGTAACTTACAATAATATTTTATTTTGTAATTTTTACGGCATATATATATATATATATATATATATATATATATATGACACGCGTCTTATTGACACGTTAATTCCCGCTTAACTTTTCACCTAAATTAATTCCTTAATTAGCAGTCAATGAACGGAGGCTTGTGGTAAATAAATACAATTAAGTTTCCTCTAAGAGCTTTATTAACTATCATTACTTAAAACTCAATTCAATCTGTGCCAAGTTATCATCATCTCTGCTCGCGAAGCGACCCACGTGCAGCAGCATGCAAATCTAATCCCTATATGCAAAATCCCTTTGTCTCAATCTTCTAGAATACTATCTTACGTCACCACCGAGGATGAGGTTGGGGTGGAGTCAACCTGTCAATCAAGTTAGATTCTCCATGCGGAGAATTTCCCTTTTTGATCTGTTGCGTTTTTCGCGATACTGTAAGAGTTGTGGAAAATAGTGACAATTGACGCTACGAAATTAACTACCCTGAAGACCCCTTTAAATTATCTTAACTATTTTCCTCTCTCAAATTAATCCATAACTAACACACACACACACACACACACACACACACACACATATATATATATATATATATATATATATATATATATCTATATTATATATATATATATATATATATATATATATATATATATATATATATATATATATATATATATATATATATATATATATATAAATACATACATATATATATATATATATACACTCATGGACAAAAAAAATTAGCGCACCAAGAAGGAGTCGTCAAAATGAAACGAAATTTTATATACGGTAATGACTACTTTGATATAAGTAAATGATAAGAAAATCAAAGAAAAAGGATAATTTAAATCAGAGAAAAAGGCAAAAGAACGGAGGAGTTAATACGCCGTTGGACCGCCTCTAGCGCGAATGCACGATGTGATACTATCGGGCATTGAGTCATACAAGTTCTGTATGATGTCTTGAGACATTTCGTTCCATATTTGCTGTAACCTTGCCTCTACTTAGTTCAAACTCGTGGGATGCCCAACTCGTGGGATGCCCAACTCGTAGGAAGGGTAGTAACAGTGCGGAGACAGTCTTGTGACACCCTTGCCGTATGAGTTCGAGCATTGTCTTGTTGAAAAATGGCTCCTGGGAGCCGTTGCATGAGTGGCAACACATGTGGTTGCAGGATTTCATGAACATACCGCTGGTCTGTCATGGTGCCACGGAACAATACTAGGGGTGACCGTGTATTGTAGGCAATGGCACCCCATACCATCACACCAGCTGTGGGAGCGATGCGTCGCTGTACAGCAAATGCAGGATTGAAGCGTTCACCACGGGCTCTCCACACACGAACACGATTGTCATCACTGCCGAGATTGAATCTGGATTCGTCGCTAAAGACGACCTGGTTCGATTCCGCTGCAGTCCAGTTTCCTCGTGCGCGGCAAAACTCCAAACGGAGGCGTCGATGGGTGGGCGTCAAGGGCAACACACGTAATGGGCGCCGCGATACCAACTGTCCTTCAGCCAGGCGCCTTCGTATGGTTCGAGAAGACACAGAGGCCCCTAGTGAAGGTGCTACCTGTGCCTGGATGGCGGCCGATGAAGCAGTTGGCTGTACGCGTGCATTTCTTACGATGTGGCGGTCTTCTCGACGACTGGTCTGTCGAGGGCGTCCTGAGCCTGGTCTTCGTGTACATGACATCTCTCGGGTCCACTGGTCCCAACACCTCCTCACAACACAATCAGAGCGGCTTAATTTACGAGCTACTCGCCTAGCTGACCACCCAGCTTCCATCATCCCGACGATTCTCCCCCTCTCAAACTGCGACAACTGCTTATATTGTCTTCGAACACGGCGTAATGGCATGTCTATATCAGCTCTTCCTTTGTAAATGATTCAGCACACCCAAACAAGCTTTGGTTACCTGTTTTATACTCCATAGAGTACGATGTTCAACGCCCTCTACCGGCTATACGTAATGGGCAATCACGCTGCATTTCTAATCATTTGCATATCTCCCCGACATGTACCTTCATTACAATTTTCGTTACGATCCCGCAATTATTTCTTGGTGCGCTAATTTTTTTGTCCATGAGTGTATATATATATAACATAAAAACCCCTATATTCAATTCAAATTCTAAATTGCCTTGGGCGTTGTCGCGATTGAGCTATTTTTGCTTCTGATTCCAGGAACAAAGCATTGGCAGCGTCCCCTCAAAAAATATAATTTCTAGCGCATCTTTACGTAATAATAATACGTCACCTCTGACATCAGAGTCATAGTTTCAGCCAATGGCTACAGACTTGTGATCACATGGCAAGACGCTCATAAAGTTTATATAACTTCCAGTATAACAGATTTTGGCGTGCCATTGTTGCCTAATAAACCTCTGTCATCGATGATAAAGAAAGGATAAATAAAAGTATTTGCAGATGTGAAAAGATAATTGCATTCTTGAGTACGACTATGTTTATTCCCGGTGTGATATGTCGGCTCCGGCTATCATTCCCGCCGGGCCGGTATATTACACCCCTCACTACTTAGAGGTAGAATTAAAGAATTTGAAACTAAGAGTTTGGGTGACACACACCACAACAAGGTACCTTCAACACAAAGAATTGGATCCACATTAACTTATAATAAGTGTACACAAATGAATAGTAAATAAATAATTTGAAAATAAAGTGAAAAGTATTGAGAATATGTAAATAAAGTTAGAATAAATATGAATAAGTATAACTAAAGAATATTGAATAGAATTTTGGAATAAATAAATAGTGTTGGAATAAAAATGAATATAGGGAATAATGAAAGGAGAGTAATAAGAAATGTAAAGATATAGAAACTAGATATAATGAATAAGAAGTGATATACTGAAAACTCGTACAAGAGTGAGTTATTTGAATAACAAAATATAGGTTCTGTAATTTTTATATACAATTTATATATTAGAAATGTGATGTTATTAAAACTTGTGATTTTTATTGAAAGTGTGATTTTTATTATAAACTGTGATTTTTATTATACAACTACAGAACTATTTTTCTTGATATGTAAACAAGCGAAAATAATGTTATGTTTCATGTATTCTACGTTGGTGAAGCAGAAATTGCACAGCACTAAAAGACTGTGATTTTTTAATTGATTGTAATTTCCTCAACATACTAATGACTGTGAAAGAATTAAAATGTTGCACAGATAATTCATGGCAAAGAAAAAATAAATGATTTTTTTTTTTTGGACTCACTGCATAGTAGTGAAAGTTGAGGAAAACTTTTTGAATTTTCAACTTGTTATCAAAGCTAACTTCATTTACTTAATTTTTGTTTGTTTCTGATATTTTTATTGCTATGTTTTGTTATTTTGTATTATTCAACTCGAGATGATGGTAGATATTGTATTCAATATACTTCTTTGTACTTCATTGAATTTTTTTTCTCAGATTGTGTTGTGTGGGGACTGCAGCCCTACGCATCATAGTTTCAACTAAAAATTATGTAGAAGTTTCAAAGTTAGTATTATGTGTATTTTTTTTTATGTGAAATTTAAATATTTGTTACAAATTGCTCATAATGTCATCTCATTTCATCACGTGATCTTTAAAATTTTTTTTGCAATTTAACTTTAATTGAAAATTATTCGTTACCTTATTTCAAATTTTTTAACGCCCTGTTCAACATTGTTTTCAGTTGATGATAAATACATTTTTAAATTTAATTTTTTTCAAAGCAACAATATAAGAAAAAATTTACATAATTTGCAATTTTCTATAATTGATCATTAATTACTATAATTTTTTTGCTTTTATTGTGTTCATAAATTAGTAAATCATTAGTGTATTTTTGTGTATTCAATATTGAAATGTGCAATGTCTTGTCATGTGATAATCATACTAAATTAACTTAAAACATATGTTCCTTTTCAAACTTTTCCAAATTTGTGGTCGACGCCCATTTTCCTCACATGGCCGGGTGAGTCTGTCCTCCAATGCAGGCATTGTTGGTCAGCCTCTTCTCGTACGGGGGGGATATTCTATAACATAAAAACCCTTATATTCAATTCAAATTCTAAATTGCCTTGGGTGTTGTCGCGATTGAGCTATTTTCGCTGCTGATTCCAAGAACAAAGCATGGGCAGCGTCCCCTCAAAAAATATAATTTCTAGCGCATCTTTACGTAATAATAATACGTCACCTCTGACAGAGTCATAGTTTCAGCCAATGGCTACAGACTTGTGATCACATGGCAAGACGCTCATAAAGTTTATATAACTTCCAGTATAACTCGGAGAGCAGATTTTTGGCGTGGCATTGTTGCCTAATAAACCTCTGTCATCGATGATAAAGAAGGATAAATAAAAGTATTTGCAGAAGTGAAAAGATGATTGCATTCTTGAGTACGACTACGTTTATTCCCGGTGTGATATGCCGGCTCCGGCCATCATTCCCGCCGGGCCGGTATATTACATATATATATATTATATATCCTCTGTCTATCCCAGTTCTGCACTTCTCCGTTATATACAACAATTTTGGAAAAAAAGTCCATTCAAGACTTCAGGAAATGTATCAAAATAGATATGAAACTCACATTATGAAACTCATATTATATAACTCAATATATTTTAATGATAACTTCATTGCTGTAAAAATAATCTTCCCAGTTAACATTTTTACCCTGTTTTTATTAACTTTCTTTCTTGTTTGTGTGTGTTTGTTTGTGTGTTTGTCCGGTACAAATCTTGCAATCGATTTTTAACTTCCTGACTAGCTAGACATTTGAAACTTTTTGAATAGGTCAGAGCACGTTGACAATGCATTATTTTAATACTTTTAGCCATCTTTAAGCAGGAATTGAATTATTTTTCAGTTAATTTTGTTTTGTAAACTGGTGCAGCCATCTATCGGCCGAAACGAGAACGAAAAGTTAAACGCAAGTTTACTTCCATTTAACTTCGTTTTCTTTCAAATTGATGAGATAATTCATCAAAATTTTTTTTTAAAAAGTATTTATTAATACATATAATTGTCAATTTTATATGATTCAACAGAAAATTTAAAAACATGGTATAGAAAAGTTCTTTTTATCTTGTAATTATTTTTGCGTTTTGCATCATAAAACGTAGCAATGTTCAAAACGTACAAAAAATATGTTTTGGCCTTAATTATTTTAATGTGTCTCACTGTCTTCGCAAAAGGCACAACTTTTCATTATTTGATAGATTTGCATGTTTTCCATGTCAGTATTATTTTCTCCAAAAGTGGTCTAACCGCATGAATATTTTAAAGTATAAAAGGATTTTCACTATGTTAGAATACCCAAATAATTGCCTTAAGCATAAGTCACCAGCGTAACTTTATGGCTTCGCATGCTTTTCATGTCAGTATTATTTTCTCCAAAAGTGGTCTAACCGAATGAATTTGTTAATGTATAAAGGGTTTTCACTTTGTTAGAATACCCAAATAATTTGCCTAAAGCATAAAGTCCCCGAGTAACTTTATAGTTAGTAATAAATATTGCAATTTTAACTATTTTAAAATGATGACTAATTAATTCATTTAAATATTAATGTATTTAAAATAATTTGTCAAAATATTAAGTAATTTATTCAATTTTTAACTAATTTAGTAACTCAAAAATTACTTTAAATCTAAAATAATATTATTATAAAAATATATTATTTAAGATATATAAGTTTATAGAGAATAGCTCACTTCTACCCAGACTAGGGTGTATATAATTTGAAAGTGGCACTCTATTTGAATTTGATGCAAACACAGTTTTATACATGAAACAATGTTTATTGAATTCGTGGCACAATATAGAATTTGCTTTTACAGCAATAAACATACGTACTACTTGTACGGAATATATATTTAGCATTCAATAAAACTGACACTTTGCAATACTCACAACCTAGAGAGTCAAACCAGCAGTTCTGCCACGTAAACTTTGGGCCCCCTAAGCACGAGCGCCGGCTAACACACTGGAGCTGCTTACTCGTAGCTCCCTTAACTCTCTTATCTATCAACCTTATCAAAACCTTCCTCTTAGTCACGCTGCATGGTATTTATACCAAGTGCGTATGCCGAAATGTATCAGATCTCAAGCAGCTTCTTTAATTCATTCACTCAAAAGTTCGATGCTTGTGAATCCGAATCTTATGTAACCTTACAAGTTTATAAATTTCAAATATATAAAGGTATTATTTCAGTTTTCCCGTCGATGCGATTTTGTAAACAGAATTTATCTGTAGAAAATCTGACAAAAACTAGTAATCCATACTATCATACTATACCGTGAAAAAAAAAAATTTCTTTCATCACACATGAAAAACTACATTTCAACTACAATAAATAACTTAGCTATAACTCAAAGAATAATTCACTACATATTCCTAGCACTTAGAAAATCAAGCACTACAAGTGTTAAACATACCCACAGAGATTAAAACCCTAATCAAATAAATCAACTGGATAAAAGCATCACTAGTCTTAATTAGGAACGCTAAACAAACTTTGAGCTAACATAGTTTCATGTGCCATCTTTGTTCCGTTTCACATACTTCGAGTCCATTTTATTACAGGGATAGTTTGCAACATGGAAATTAAGTATACATGTGTGTAAGGCAGGAACCCAGATTTTAATGGGTTCAAGATGTGTGGGTGCTTATAGCTCGCTATTTTTTAACATTGAATGGGAGGATCGTTTCAATATGTCGAATTAGTTTTCAGCTGCGATTAAAGCAATTATATCCTTGAATACAATGCATGGAACACAACTTTATAAAACGCCTTTCTTCCACAAACATTTACATCTTCAGCTTAACCAGCAGTCATGGGCCTATTGTTTGCCCTTGTTATGGGTTTATCAACATAGTATACCCGACATGTACACTAGAGGGAGAAAATTTCTAATGGCGAAATTACTCTAAATTTGACCCAATGGTTGAGTACGTGTAGGTGTAGTCAACAGCTTCTTAATTAAAGAATTTTTGTCATTGATATTTGAGGGTCAAATTTTACAGTAAGCTTAATATAGAGCACTTCCCTAATAAGAAGGGCTCATGCAAAGATGTAACCCACAGCCATGACCTATATTTCGGCCATCGTTATGGACTCCTCCGCAAGGAGAACATCCCTCTATATCCGAATTAATTTCCAACTAGTTGTACAGGTTAGGTTATTAGGCCAATGAGAAGGCCATGAAGTGGATGAATCTTGGTCCTGGTTTCTAGTTACACTGGATAGGTATTAATTATATAAATACGTTCTTTCTGTCTCTTTCTACTGTGTTGGCACCATATTAATTCCCTACGTTGTCATAATACATTGTTAGTAAAATTCTCCGATAAGGTAAGTAGGTCTGATTTGTTAGTAGATCACAAAAGGCCAAAACTTAAGTGTAAATCTAAGTTAACCTTACGTCGGCTCATCAGTCAATATACGTTCCCCAGCTCATCGGTCTCACAATCGCCACGCTATAAAATTATGATATTTTCCTATTTTTATAAGTTTTTCGCAGTTTAATTCATTAATGCAAACTACTGCCACCTCTCATTCTTGAAAAGGGTAAATAGAAAAATAGATTATTCACAAAAATTTCAAAATCCGATTCCTCAATCTGTGATAGTGGGAGAGAGACAAAATGTCTGGTTCGTTGTGAAACAGGAGGAATGCATCCAGCCATGCCAGCTACAACAATAAAACAAAGATCTAGAATGCATGCAGACTGACAGTTAATTATACGGTTCATGGCTATCGTTATACAGACAGGCAAAAATCTAAATCAGTTCAAGGCTCATCTAAATCGGCTCATCTAAATCAGCTCATCTAAATCTAAATCAGTTTCAAGGTCAAAAGACCGACGATGTTTTACAAAGATTAAATTTACCGACAAAATACGAGTGGGCGAAATCTTCTGATGTGTTCTACTTGAAGGTCATGACCCGACTGAAGAACTCAGAAACCCTCAACAGTCTGATAACCCCCACCACCATCCCACCCTTCAGAACAGGGCAAATAGCGTCTTCTAGACCGATGAGCCGACTTAAGAGTTAAAGAATAAATACGAGAACAGTCCTATTTAGAGGGGTAAAAATAGTTTCTTAATGCAATCAAATTACGTTTTTATATTGTTAAAACAAGTTTACGAATCGATAGAAATATCCAATTTAAGACGTAAAAATCCCCCCCCCTTTACATTATAAGCGTACAAAAAGCTGAAAAAAAGTTACGTCCCCTTTTGCTAACATAAAATTCTAATGTACAGAAGAGTCGTATATTTTGTTTTCCTCCTCCATTGTGCGATTCAAAAAGAAACAAAAACGAAATGTTTGCTCGTCAATTTAATATGGTTAACGAGCTCCGTACCTGTACCATTATTGTCCATCTTAACATTTATAGTCATGTGTATAGCGGAAACAGCAGCTGTTTACTCTACACGAATCTAAACTAAAAAAGTAGAAGTTTAAAATATTAGGCTACTAAAGCAACGCTTGTGTTTTTATACTGCATTTCTCTGCACTGGAAAAAAA